>CAODLS010488433.1:0-25993 GCA_948243855.1 Flueggea neowawraea | reverse complement strand
TTGAAGTCTTATACTGATTCGTTCATTTATGTATGACAGATGTTTAGTATGCAAGTTAGTAATGTTTGGGAAATTTTCTGGGTTTTATTTTTGAAAATTTTTAGGTTTTATTTTTGTAATTTTCTTGGTTCTGCTCTTCCATAAATTCTTGGAACAAATCGCATAACCTTGAATAAAACTCAATTTTTCTAGGTTTTAGTTCAATCTATTGATGTGGATTTTTTTGGTTTTAGTTTAGTCAATTGAGAGAGAGTTTTGATGAAAGAGAAAAAATCTCAACCCAGAAAAATTGATTTTTATTCAAGGTGGGTGATGAGAGAAAACGAGAGAGAGTTTTGATGAGAGAGAAAAAACAGAGGGTAGAGAGAAAAAACAGAGGGTAGTTTCGTCATTAAATTTTTAAAATTAGTAGGTCTCATGTGCCACGTCAGAAAATATAACGTGGTCGGTTATGTTTGACTAACGGTGATAGACGGAGGGACCGAAGCGACTAATTTAAAATTAGTAGGGACCAGGTTGAACAATATACCAAATCTCAGGGGCTGACATGGATTTTGCCCTAAAAAAAAGTATATTGCGTATTAATTATTCTTATGTGTTATAAATTTCACAAAAATCATCATTTTTTCGAAATTACATTATGTAATGTATCATTATCAATTTACAATCTATTAGGAAGTCGCGGCTTGATAGCTCCAATGGTTGAGTACCCTCGTTGATGAGTCAGTAGGGGTTCGAGCCAAACGGCACGCATTGGTGCATTTAATGCCTCCTCGTATTGGGTTGAGACCTGATAAAAAAAATCTATTAGTATTTTTCTTTTGTAATTTATTAGCAAAAACAAGCACTCATCAATTACATCATACAATAAGCTTTTCTTTTAATAAGTATAGTCCCAAATTGACCAATTTTGAAGAGGCGCCGCCATAGGGGAACCCTAAATTCCTAGCCTATCATGTACTCTCATCCGTCGGCCACCATGACTAGAACCCAACATACCGCCATCAAGCCACAACCTATTGCTCCGTTTGACTGCTATGTCGGAATTTCTAATATGTTCTCTAAAAAACTTTTGGAGTCGCATTCATCTTCTATCGTGAATCACCATGAGTGTTCACGAGATGCTACAGCTCTAGCAACCCGATCCGTGAGTGTTCTTGCCGCCTCACCGGCAGTGCCATCTCCACATTCTGTGCAAAGGCCTCGATCTTTTGCTACTGCAGTCAAAGGACCAGGTACCATCTTAACATCAACCTCAGTGACTCCTAGAAATAAAGAAGGCATGTTTCAGTCAGAATCAATGACCATGCTTATGCAGAGAGACTTAAATTGTGTGAGAATGCTCTGAATGGGCGAGTTATATTGCAAAAGGGGGAAACGCCTTGGAAAACCCAAGATTTGAAGAGGAAGTTATCGAAAATCTGGGGTTTGAAGGATTGGAGATTAATATCCCTAGGTCGTGGTTTCTACCACATAATTTTGACTACTCAAGTAGACAAATCACATATCTTGAGTAGTGCGGTGCTTGCTTTGAAACCTGGCATACTAAGGCTGCAAAATTGGACTGCAGACTTTGACTCATACACTCAGAAATTGACCACCACACAGATCTGGGTGAGGTTCTACAAAGTTCCATGGGAGTATTGGCACCTTCAACTGCTATTAGACATCGCGATGGGAGTTGGAATACCACTAAAGATCGACAACACGACTATTAGTGGTGACTTTGGGCATTTTACGAGAGTGTTGATCGAAGTGGACCTAGTTGTTGAGCTTCCTGAGGTCCTAATGCTGGAGAAGTCTGGTAAGAGTTTTTTCGTGGATGTGGTTTATGAGAATTTATCGGAACTTTGTTCTACTTGTATCAGCATTAGGGTTGGGCCAGGCCAGGCTGGAGGGCATTTTTCTAGCCCAAACCTTTGGGTGGGACCCTATCGACTGGGTTGATTTCTTGGCCCAACCCGCCCAATCAAAAAAGGCGGGCTGGGTCAACCCGCTGGTCTATAGATAATTGGAATAAATGACAAAATTTCGCACTTGGTAGGATTTGATCCTTGGTCATTTGTGGTGTTGTCGCGGTCATCACCTACTCGTCCAACACCTTCTCATGTTTATAGCATGTATGCTATGTATATATATAGACGCCCTTTATATATTGTATAAATGGAAAAATTCAGCTCTTGGGAGGATTTGAACCCATGTCTGAGAGGAATACCGAGAGTCCTAACTAACTCGTCTACAACATTTTTATGTATACAACATATTATCTATATATTCTTCGAACAAATCGAGCATGGGTAGGCTCGGCCCTGAATTTACTTTGGGCCTATTTTTGGCCCAGCCTTGCAGGCTGAAAACTTGAGCACATGCCCTTATTTTGGGCGGGCCGCCCACGGGTCGGGCTTAAATGCCCAGAACTAATCAACATAGGTCACTCCTCCCAAAACTGTCGTTTGATCAAAGCTAATACCAAATCACCACAAACTGTGAGGGAAACTTCTTTTAGGCAAGAGAACTTGAAAAAAGATCGGGATTTTGAGATTGGCGCTTCCCTTCAGATTGCCACTCTACGCCCTATAAGTACAGATTCTTCTAGGCAGGATGGGGTCGTTCATCCTCAACAAAGCATAGTTGAGCATGAGCCACGACAGGAACCTCAGTTTCTCACTATTGAGTTGAGATGATGCTCTTGCAGCCAAAGATGCATGCAACTCAACATGTTGGAAATCAAATCAATACCAAAGTAGGCCGACCCGTTAACAGATGTGGGCTTAGCTCTTAAATGGATTGTCCAGCTCATGCAAAGGGCAGTCAAAATGAAGATCATGAAGGAGTCATGGCTTCTACAACATGGGAGGATGAAGCTGAAGATAAAGAAGAAGAGTGGCTAAAGCCTTCACCCCAGAAAAGCAGCCGGAGACAGAAACGTCGTCATTTCTGCTACCGGTGATGATCTTGTGTTCATTTATTTTTTGTTGCTTTTTGTTCAACCTCCATTTTGATTTCTATTTGTATTGGATTTTTATTTTCTTTTAATAATACTTTGGAGCTTACGAGCATGTGGACTGTGCTTTTCGGATGTCAACTTCGGTGGGATTCCGTAGTTCTCTACTGTCTCCTAATTCCAGCCTTTAATTAAAAAAAAAAAGCATTACTAAATTTCAAAAAAAAAAAGAAAAACCAATAAATTACTTACCATCAATAGTGCATAATCCTAATTTTATAACACTAGTCAATTTTCATCGACGTGCGAAACACATTAAATGAACCGAATGATTAAGGTAATTTTGCATCTAAATTATTCTAGTGTAGATCATACCCTAGGTGATTGAATACTTCTAGTCAAAATAACGCTTAAAATAAGCATCTGCCTTTTAATAGGAGCACTTTAGTCATTCACACACAGACCAAGTCAAAGAAACTACAAATTCGCAAATTTCTCACTCGGTTTGTTTGAACAATGATCGATTAAAACCTAATTCGATCGGGAGTTAATATTTTTACCCAAATGATAACTACAAAATATGACCAACAAGCTTTATTTTCAAGCGACAAATCTTTTAATCTGTTAGTACTAGAGTCACATTAAACATTAAAAGTTGGTGCAATTTACTCAAAGGTTTGGTATCTCAGTACTGTTAAACAAAATCGTAATTATTAGTGATTCAGTATTTATCAAAGAAAAAAAAACTACTATTAGAGATTTGATGCAATTTTTAGCATCCTAATGTTTCTTAGAGGTCCGTTTCTAATCAATTTTTGCAAAATTGTTGTGCTTGAAAATGATGCTTAGCATCATAAGGAATCTTGAAATTAAATTTAGTCCACTCCACTAAAGGGAATTGTTGGGATATTGCCAAATCCACACACTATATGATTATGCATTCTTTTCCTTTCAGAAACTTTCTTGTCAGTTTGTGTGACTTAGTTCTTTAATTTTTATCTTATAAACAAATTAAGTGCGTTTGGAATAAATAACACTATGGAATAATTAATCTAGTATGCTATTAAATTGTGTTTTTTTTATCAATCCTCTTGTCAAATAAACATATATATGTATTTGTAATCGCAGATCACATCTACAAAAGTCAAAATTTGCGAATTTGAATGTATCCTTCCCCAGTTCGTGAAGAAGCCAACCAACCCAGATGCATTTTAGAATTATAATTTACATTTATGATTTATCGATGAAAATATATGTATATCTGTTAAATAATTGACCTTCTTTTAGCATTCTTAAAACCAAACCAAAGTGTTGAAAATGACTCATCAATTTAATTTAAATAAATTCAATGAGAAATGAGATCAATGCATAAAAGGATCACCAGTAATTGGTTATTTTGTGAAAAGGCTGTAGGATGATGCGTTTTATCGGCATATTGTACATTTAACAGCATTGTAATATCTCATAATTTTAATTGTAATCACTCAACTTTAATTTCTTTCGAGTCATCAAATTTTTATTTTCTATATCAATTAATCACCGATAATATTTTTTCTGTTAAATTCATTTCCAGTCCCCATCCTTTCCCAACCCAATCCTGAAAACCACTCTAAAATCTATGAACAATCCGAAATCAAATTTGTTAGAAAAACGTATCCGTCCATTACGGGTCAATTAGTTCGAGTACGGTTTGGTTACGACTTGTTTGCTTACTCATGGGTCCAAACTTAATTAGGTTAAGTCTTAATTGAGTAAGTGGCAAAGTTGTGCTTTATATAAGTGTGTAGAGAAGTCCAAATGTGTATAGTTGGCACTTAACTCTAATTAGGATTGGAGTCTCCACATTACACACTACATAAAATACATCAATCTTTTTAAAAGAGAAAGATCGTCAGCCTCCTCTTGCATCTCTAAGGATCTTTGTGTGACACATAGAAGGTAAAATTAGTTCATGACACTCCTGTCGTTAACCAACAAAAGTGGTTTGCATGTGAAGTTGCCATAAATCTATTTCTGCTTATGTTTTACATTGCGCATATCAAGGTTAATAACTCGAACGGCTTGCTATTTTTAGATTCGTTTGATTATTGATTTGTTGCATGTAATATCAATAAAATTGATGGGAAGTTGTTTATAATTGCATTATTGATAACCACTTTTTTATTAGAATTTTGATTGGACTATGCACCTTATAATAGTAATTCCAAAATGCATAGGATGGCCTTTTGGAGCAACTCCACAAGATATCCCCATACGAGTCAATTTCAAAAGTCGTGTCTCCATAAGATTTTTCCATTACGATTCAATTTATAAAGACGAGTGCGAACCCCACTAATGTTTTGACCATTTTTCACCCATGAAAGACGAAAATCATACATACATAAACATAGTAATGTCATACCTGCTTTTCACATTGTTTAAAAGAAAAGGTAATTAGTTATTTATAAATATCTTCTTCTTTTATACTACTGAGACGTTTTTTTTAAGAATAAAATTATAAGAGACCTAAGTCTATAACATACAAGTTTAAAGTAGATAATATCTAATTAGTGGGGACTTAATAATTATCGAGAGACATGGTTCACAATAAGACAATATATGTTAGAACTCGAGCAAAAAATTGTATTCTCAAGCTCATTAACCTTGACTGGGGCTTGTAAAGTCATACTTTTCAAGTTACGGACTTAACGATATGATACACTTTTTTTTTTGTCAAGAAAACGATATGATACACAACACATATAGATAACAATATAATTAACCAGTTTTATACTTTTGCTTATTAAGAATTTGATAAATGACAAATGTTCAGCATCTAAACATTAGACTTTGACCTTAACATATTAACTTCCAGATTGATTGTTTAATGAATAACGTACAGCGTAATTTTTTATAAAAATGGTGTGATGCGTATTTAATTTTCATTATTCAATATCTTATATCATACTTAAAAAACATATCTTTCTAAACATATCTTTCTCAAACAAGTTCATAAATTGCACTGAAAATCGAAATAATTCTGAACATTAAATTTTCTATAACCATAAGATAATGTGATTATGTTAGTAGGGGTGTGATCACGTCGAACTGAGTGAAGTTTGTGTGAGTTTAGACTTCGGTTTTTCAAAAAGTCTTTAGTTTGAACTGAAGTGGAGCTATATTTTATGTTCAAGTTTGAATCGTTTGAATTTGGAAAGCTCGCCTCGAACTTGAGTTCGGCTTATTACAAACTTGCTTACATTTTCACTCAAGCTTGGCTTATTTCATGTTCAATTTATGTTCATTGCAAGCTTGTTTATAGCTCGTTAAACTAAGTTAAATTTGTTTAATAGGTACATTTTTATGTTGATCATTCATTCAATTAAGACAATTACCTAAATATTTAATTAGAGTAATGTTTATATATTATAAAATTTGTTCACAAGTGTATAATCGAGTTTACTTACGAGTCTATTATCGAGTCTTTAAGCAAGCTTTCAAACCGAATTTAGACTATTCAAGCTTAGCTTGTTTATATATCGAACTTCAAAAATTATTCAAGTTTGTCTCATTTCTTTCTAAACTATATCAAACTAAACACAAACGAACTCTTATCAAATCCAATGTGAATCTGCTTATTTACACCCCTATACATGTTAGGAACTAATTTCAATTGGTATTGGTTTCTAGATAAGATATTATATATATATATATAAGAATAAATCGAACTTGTGATCCAGCAATACATCTTCTAAGCCCTTCACTAATAGATCTCCTAATGGGGCCATTTACCCCTTATACTTACTTCATTGGTCATGAAATACTGATTTGTCTTCGTATTATGGGTTTAATGAACAATTAAGTATGCGACTAAATACAATAAAAAAATAATTTTCAGTCTTAGAAAGTAGCAATTGTATGACTTCTTCTGTGTAAAAGAAAGTTTATGAGAGAGAATGATGTCAAAGTTGGTTGAATTTTTTGTCACAATCGCATCTGTGAGTTGGGTCCGAGATCTCTCGTGGGTTCACCAACGTGTTTGGCGATGTGTGGGATGCAGTTGTCGTTTGATGCTGTCTGAACTGGTGGGCTCACAGAAGACCTTTCCACCTTGTGGGCAACAACTGAAAGGATCGTCGCCGCGTGGACATGGAGAACCTGATGTTTTGTCTCGGAGTCGTTGACGGTGACGTGTTTGGTAGTTCACTTAGCTGTTAATGTCGTTTACAAGGAGTGTCAAGTCCAAATCAAGTTGGGCGAAAGAGATTGTCAACGAAAACAATTTTATTACCATAATTCGTTAAATTAACGAATTATATAAAAGGTTTGGAAAAGATTTTCACAAAATTATAGTTATCATAGAGTACGACCATATCCAAACTCAAATTTCCAAATTCTAATTGGTAGATGCTCTATTTAGAGTTTTTTTTTTAAGAGATGCTCTATTTAGAGTTAAACATGAGGGTTGAATAAATACTCAGAATAGTAAACATACTAAAATATTGAAATCATTTTGAGCTCGAGGTTTAGTTTCTAGGAAAGGTAAACGTACTAAAATAAAAATGGGACAGGCTACTGACTTTTTAGACTATTCTTTTGTATTTTTTTAAGAGTGAAAATTAAGTCATTTAATTCTAACTAGTGTGGATAGTCCGCGTAGGTGTAAAATTATCGTATTTTTGCTTGAAATAATAGTATAAGAATTTTTTTGGATAATTTTTTAATTATTTGATTGATAATGATAATGAAAGAATAAATAGAAATTTGTTAAAAATTAACCAAATTTTTAATCCTTTCAACTACATGAGGCATCGTCAAACAAAATAGTAAATATTTGTTAATGAAAAAACGACTCTCTTCTCACTTAGATTTGTACATTTTTAAAACAGAATATTTTAAAAATCTTAGTTAGGAATTTTCTCAAATTGAAATTTTTTGTTGATTAATCGTGGCAAAATAATCTAAAGATATGTTCCAAGAAAATTTTAGGGGTGTATTGGATTATGGTTTTTAATGATTTTTATAGACTTAAAAATTTATGGGATATTGGATTATGATTTTTAAATACTTTTTAAAAGTTTGAGTATATTAGATTATGATTTTTACAAATTTAAAGAAGTATGTGCGGAGTTTTGAACTAGATAATAAAATTTTATCATCTCCACCTATATCAGTTAATCAATAAGAGAATTTTGAATAATTTGTTGAGACACATGAACAACAAAAAAATACTGTCAATAAATGGAGAAATACTATAGTTACTAATATGTAGAATGATGTTGAGCGCGTAAATGAAAATAAATATTAATTTTTTATCATTATTTTAAGTTTATTTATTTGGAGTTAATGAAATTTTTTTTGTATGAACAAATTATATTTTTATATTTTTTATGCTTAATTTATCAAATGAATATTTTAGCTGTTTATTTTAAGTGTAAAAGAAAATTGTATTAGTTTGAAACAACTCTGAAGCATTTTATTATTTAATAGTGATAAAGTAAAAATTTTAATTGTTATAAAGTCTTTTAAAATAAATTCTATAAAAGTCATTGATAAATTTATAAAATCAACAAAAGTCTTCTAAAATAAAGTCTATAAAAGTCATTGAAAATTTATAACTCTGCAAAATCTATAAAATTTGTAAAAGACATTCACTTAAAACAAAATCTACATAAATCATTAAAAATTATAATCCAATACCCCCAATTTATTAAATTCTACCCAACTAACTGTCAACAAACCTTATTTTCCAACAGAAGAATTTTCATCTCTAGCAACAAAATTTACATTATAAAAGAGATAAAGTCAGCAATGAGAAAGACACTTCACATCATATAACATAACGTCTTACATAGTTTATTTATCTTAATTTTCTAATAGCTTTAGTCTTTTGGCACCTTTAGTTTTCTTCATTCTTTAGCTTGTAACTAAATCTCTTTCAATAATAAAATCATTATTGATACGGAACCTCCAGAATAAACTTGAGATCCCCTTTATATATTAGGACTCCCAAAACAACCCTAACACCAATTCGATTTCAATCCCTAAGAATGTCTAAAAATTAGATTGCTTAGATGATTTGATCAAGAATTTGAATAAAGAAAATTTGTTTCTAAACTCCAATTTCGAAACACTCCACAAAAAGGTGATCAAAGTCATTGAATGTTCCTTAAACATGCATTCTACTCAAGAACACAAAGATAAAAGCAAAAACCTTTAGGTTTAAAATATCATCAAAAATCTGTCTTACTGGTTCAGCTAAACATAGTTTATATAGTCTTACAAAAGTTGTCTCAATGCATTAAGACTCCTAAATAAAAGCTAGTTACCATAAAACTATAACTCCTAATTATAAGGTACTTACCATAAAAATAAATACATAAAAATAGGAAACTAATTTACTTCAAATGAAAAATTCGGCCAACCCTTGAAATCTCACTTAATTAATACCATTGGTAATTTGGATTTGAATTAAGTTGTATTGGACTTGAGCTGAAATTATTCCAAGACTAGCCTTGTTCACTAAGTCTTGTAGATGATGGATCAATTCCTGTTGAAACTTCTTTGACCGAGACCTTGTTATAAATCCTAGAGGCATGCTAATTGGATTAGAAGCACGTTGGTCTTGCACTTGATCCTTGTCTTAAGGCTTAGGCCAATAACCCTCTTCGACATGACCATGTTGAATTTGATCTGGATGCTCTTCGACATGACCATGTTGAACTTGATCTGTAGGCTGCTCTATAACAATTATTGTGTTTTGTAAATTGTCCACAAGGAGCAAAAACATATTTACAACAAGATATTGTCCCTTTTCTTTTGAATAGAATGTTGGAATCTCTAGAATCAGTAACCACACATGGACATCCCAATTAGGTTGGCACCCCCTTAGCGATTTCTTCGTGCTTGGAGCTCCATGTATTATTGAAATTAAAAAGAAAATAAATAGTGAAGTGTTAATGCAACCTGGCAAAGGCAAGTGATAAAAAAATAGATACAAAAAAATCAGACAAAACAAAAGTGCTCCATCATGTTCAGATCTGCATAACAATGAGCCACAAAAATCTGGATAAGTGTGCCACCATACCATCTCCTAGATGGACCTTCCATAATTTTGCCAATCTATAAACTACTCCATTCCCCTTCCTATAAATGTGAGAGACCACTACATGCATTCAGGATAACAAACGGAGACAACTCAACTAATCTATATAAACTGAAAATGGCATTTCGGAGGTGCAAGTCTTAATTCGATTGACAACATAAGTAGAGTCACATTCAATCCAGAGCCTATGCCAACCCACCTCCCAGGCTTTCTGAGTAGCAAAAATCGCCGACCTTAACTCTGCCTCAAATACAGGTGTGTGTTCTCTAAGAAAAGAGAAACAACAAATAGGAAATTCTCTTTTATTTCTAAATATTCCACTTCCTCCAGATTGATTGATGGCACTGGAAAAAGACCCATTAGTATTTATTTTAATCCAATTGTCTGGAGGAGGTTGCCAACTAATAGAATCAGGAACCTGAGCTTTAGAATGGCGCAGAGGAATGCTCAACTAGCACAGAAGATGAAGCTCAATGACAGAGTTATTCATAGTTCCATCCTGAAAAAAAAATTGCATGTATGGAGAGAACACCATATACTTCTTAAACATAGATGAATATTTGGGCAAACCTCTTCGAAAACCGCTTGGTTCTGAGTGCACCAAATCATCCAAACTATTGTAACATTTTCAACTCTCCACAAAGCTTTAACCTGAGATCCGAACCTCTGTCAGGAAGCCACCTCAAAGATTGAAGTTAGGGAGTAAAACTCACCAAAGTTAACACCGAAAAGGGACCAAACAGCCTGCATACACTTAGGGCATCTATGATGCCTATACGCATTTTGGGGTTGATGAGTCTACCACATCAACAATCTACTAACTCTTCACTCAACAAATCATCTCTCCCTAATGGTTAACCTCTCATTATACTCTAGTATGAGATACACAATCACTTCACTTATTATTTCAGTGATTTATAACATCTAACTTACAGTAAAAATATTTATTTGACATAAATATTTTGTGAGTTAATATTTGAGTTAAAAATATTATTTTAGGAATTATAGTATATAATATTTTATTTTAATAATTATTTAATTGAATATTTAAAAATAATAATTTTAGTTTGGCTGATTGAATAAATATTTAAAATATAATTTAACTTGAAAATTAAAAATTAAGCATTAAAAATACAATTTCATTAATAAAAATACAATAATGTCTAAAATATTAATAACAAACCACTAAAATATTTGTTGGAAAATCGGGTCCGCCCATGACAGTATTGGGTGGAATCCAAGTCATTTAGTTGTCGGGTCAACTAATGAGCCCAACTAATTATTGATAATTAGTTGTGGGCTTTCTGAATGGATTAGGAAGGCCAAACTAGGGTCCACTAAGCCTATATGAGTAGGAAACCTAGTGTTGCCTGATTAGGAAAGTGAAATAGATAGCGAGAGTGAGGCAAAGAAAGAAATCATGTTCTTTCTCTCCCAACACATAGAGTTGTCACTCTCTTCTCCACAGAAGAAGAAAAATGTTCTTCTTCCTTCCCCCACCAGAAATCCTGCACCAATCTCGGAGTGACATCTAGACTGCACAATAAATGAGTACTCCAGTCGGTAACAACCCGATTGTGGTTTACTCTCGAGACCAACGATGAATCAACCATATTTCGCTGTTGTCATGCCTACTGCCTTGTTGTTCTTCCGCTACCAAGGAGTCGAGGAGTCCAACCGTTCGTTGTTGTTCGTTTGTCGACCGGTACAAATATTCCTTAATTGGTATCAGAGCAAAGGTACGAATTTTGACTATTTGTTTCGAAATTACTATTGGTCTTGGTCTCAGATGCCTATTGTATTTTTTGTGTGATTTATTTCTGCCCGAAACACGAAATTTGCTTCAAGTATGTCCGAAGTTGAATTTTCAAAGTACAAATTTCGAAAAACGGATACCACCATTGAGATCATCAACCCCTAAACCGTATTCTGACCAAGTTTTGTGGCCGGAAGGCCCTTAAATCGGCAGAAAACGGATCTGGTTACATTGAGTGAGGCGGTTGCAGATGAATTTCTTTATCTGATGAAATAGGGCTACGTGGCACACTCTGATTCGTTGGATGAAATCAGAAGACCAACCCAGATGGCGACATGTGTCAGTGGCTGATAGCTTAGTCAACGTTAACCAAGTGACACGTGGACCACTGAGGCTAATACACTTGGAAGTTGTGCAACGAAGGCATACACATCATCACCATGTGTCAGTGCTGACAGGACGGGCACGTCAGCAACCAGGACCAGCCACGTGGCGCCACATCATCGAGCCCACGTGGATCAACCACGGACCAACACGTGTCAAGATGCAATTCGACCATGTGGTACTGTGATATTTCGACACGTGACAAAAGTTGACCACAGCGCGTGATGCCAGTGTGAGGCTGTCAAGGCGTGTGTGAGAGCGTGCAACTGGTTTTGACCACCAAATTTTCAAAATTTTTTGACAAAATTAATATTCTGATTTTTTTCAGAATGTTTGACATATTTTTCACAATTTTTTGAGTTCCAGAACTATTTTTTTCAAATTTTTTGAGTATTAAAATTGTTTAAAAATTGTGAAAAATGTATTTTCTGTCATGAATTATTTTGGATATTAGTTTTCAAAATAATTGAATTTTAAAAAAATGTGCAAATATAGTTCTCATTTAGATAATTGGGATGTGATTCTAATTATTTGGGTAATACGTGTGTATGTATGATACCCATTTTATTTGTAATAAGTTACAAATATTCCAAATGAGATAAAACCATATTGTATTGAGTATAGTGTGAATTAAGAAATAATTTGCACGACTCTCAAAGATAGCATTTTGGGATGATGATGATCGTAATGGGAAGAAAATAATCGTGTATTAAAAGCACGAGGGTGATGAAGGTTTTATTACTTCATAAAAGATTATGAGTACTCATCAACAATATTGACTAATTCATTGGTTCATACTAGAATTTCGTGAAAACGTGACTCCTCTAAGTGTCTAGGAAAGATACTTAGAGATTCTAAAAGATGATAATGCATCGAGAATGGTATGTCCAAAATTACCCCATGATAGTTAAGAAAGATCGTGATAAGTGGGAGCATCTACTTTACGGTCATATGATTAATAGGATTCTTGATAAGTTGACATGACAACTTACGAATTATATTCTAACACATTAGGAAAAGTCCATTGTGTAACCAATTGGCAGACATAGGTTAAATATTATATTCGTGTAGTATTATTTTGGAGATATTTTTATGCACTGTATGTGTGTTGATGCTGCCCAATGTTAACTTACATGTGTTAACATTGAGATAGATTGTTTGGATTGCATGTTGATTCATTAAATGATAATGGTTCATTTATTAATTTTGGCTGATTTTTGTGTTGATTTGCCTTAATTTAATGAGCAATATTTTTATTTATTAAATATATTGACCAATTATTAAATTTGACTTGATAATTGAGATGACCAATATGGATTCTCCTAAGTCGAGTGGACTTTAAAAGTGAATCCAAACAGTCATTATTTATTGTCTATAAAATTAAATGTAGTATGGTTGATTATTATGACTGAGATAATAATTATACACCTAGTGTACTTTTCGATTTGAAGTTTAATAAGAGACTGTACTAGTTTAATTTTGGTTGGATAGAAAATATATGTGTATTGCTATGAATTACTTGTGTGCAACTATGTTTTGATTGTTTGTCATGTTATTTGTAATTTTCACTGCTTGTGAAGTTAATTGATGTTGAGCCATACAAGAACATATGTTGAGCTATGTTGAGCTTGGGCGGCAAAAATTGTAAACCCTAGATTATAGAAATCTAGTGTGTACTCTAAGAGCAAAAGAGCTCGTACACTTTTGAACTTGGTTATGGCCAAATTCAAAGAGGAGTACAATGCTACTCAACATTGTGGACCAAAATATCTTATAGACATGGAAGTGAGAAATTCCGTTACATCTATCATTATTGTTAGTACAAAACATGATGAGTTCACTTACCTATTTTGCAAGTATCAAAATGCAATGCATTTGAAAATTGTATTTAAGGAGCAGTTAGTTGGCGAGACACTAACTAGAGCTCACGGTCTTTGACCATCAAAGCTAATACTTGTTGCAAATGTCCTAATCAAGTGAGTAGAGCGTGAGGCCTACATGATTAGAGAGCTAGTGATTATGGTCATAGTTTGATCAAGGACAAGGTCCAAATTGTTATCCACTTCTTGCATAGAAGTTAGGAGCAAATTGAGTTGCACCTAACCCGCACTTATTTCAAACATGAGATCATGAGGAATTTGATGATGTCTTATTCTATTGGATAAATTCCAATACAAAGGTAAGGAAACAGTTTACGAACCTAAGTCCTTAAGAAGTGAGAGACTAGACAGAATTTGAGGAAATCCTTGAACATAAACAACTTTGACATTTTACGAGTAAAATGTCAAATACCAAAGGCACATCAAATGTGAGATGATGCACTTTTGAGGGTATATCACTCAAACTCACATGAGTGAGTAAAGTTACCTTGTTCAATGTTCTTACTTGAATTTCATCATTGGCTAATGGTTTATTAAATTTTAAGGATCCTCACAATGAAGTTGTGACGTGACTTCATTAAGTTTCAAGTAGTTCAAGGAAGGAATAAGTTGAGAATGTAAAGAAGAACTTGAAAGTGAGAGTTGAATGATTTGGCATGTACGAATTAGCTTTGTACAATAGCCAAACATTTTCTTGCATTAGATTCTGTCATGAACTTATTGAAGTTTGCCTTCAATTTGTGTTCTAACACAATGGTGTTTGTTAGACCATGTTTGAGTGGTTGATTACTTATGCACTAAAAATGGTTTCTTAATTAGGTAAAGTACCTAAATATTGAAAATCCTAGTTTCCATTCGTTGCTGCTTCATGTGGTCATAAGGAATTATGTGAAGTTAATGCGCACAACTCAACCACATTGGCAAAATTGAGTACATTGATTAAATCAAGTGAGAGTATTAGGCAATAAGGGAATACTAGAGAGAAAACTATTTCAAAAGGCACTTAGAGCTAAATACCTATTGCTATTAATTCACTTTTGGTGTTTGATGTCAAAAGAATGAGAGGGTAAGGCTACGGCCTAACGTTTCATCACTTTTGTATTTATGACTATGAAAGGTGCGGTCATATTTATTTGATTTCTCATAAGTAAGGATAGTCTAGTTAGTTCTTACTTCTTGCAAGTCAAGAAAGTAATCAAATAAATCTTTGTGGATTGACTAATGTCGTGAACGTCTACAAGATGAGACCAAAGCTTTATGTGATGAAAGGGAAGTGAACATAAGCTGTTCATTCTTACACTCCGTGAATAATATGTATAACGGAGAGGAGAAATATACTCTCTTTAATATGGTGAGAACTATAATGGAAAATGCTGCAACGTTCAAAATCCATATGTCTAAGTTTGTTATTTTTATCTCTCATGGTTGTGGATTGGTCAAGTTTATGACCTAAACTACATGGAACCAATAGATGTTTTGCCAATGTCTCTAATTCCTAAGTCTATAAAGACTAAGAGGCATAAGGTTTAAGTTACCTTGCTCTATCAAGAATGATACTTTCTTCATGAGACAATAAAAGTGGCATAGTTACAAGTTACAAGAAGTCACATTCTTCGTTAATAGATTTCTTAACTGGGATAAAGTTGAAAAGATTTCACTTTCTTTGAGATTCAGGAACTAATACCCTCAGAATCACTCCATCCAAGTGGGAGAATTCTTGAGGAGGATAAGTGATGATGAAGAAAGTTGGTCTATGTAAATTAGAAGATTACATCCTTGGATTTTGAAATCTCAAGAGATCGATCTGAGCGATTGTTATTTCTTTTTCCGAAAGAGATACATCGACAAAGTCTTAGAGCGATTCAACTTATATTTTATCTACCTCAAGCGTGTGCGGATGTTCCTGATCCTGACTTGATTGGGAGTAAGATTCCTATTTTTCAGTGGGAGTAGGAACTTGATCCTAGTGGGAGTTCCTACATGGAGCTTGAACCCTGTGAGAGCATTTTGAAAATACATAAGTCTAAAAAGGATAAAGTCTCACGATGATACTTTTCAATAAATGAATCGATCGTGATCTTTTTAGTAATCCTACAAGTTAAGAACGAACTTACGAGTATGTTAGCGGTTCACTCATTCCAGTGAAAGTTGTATGGATTAATGCAATCGAAGTGCAAAATGACATTTGATATTGAACCATGTTTTAGAATTCGTTAATCTACCTAAAGGGCGAGTACCCATTTGAGATAAATGGATATGTAAGTGATAGATTGAGTAAGTCAATGATAATCGCTTAAAGGGGATTTAGTAGACAAGATTGGTAAGGCCACCTTGTTGAAAGATTTACCTCCACCAAATAGAATTTGGCATTTGAGCTAGTCTATACCTCGACCTATATTAATGAAATGTATAGACTCATATTCTCAATAGAGCGTTTGGGGTAGAAACCTACATGGTTTAACCTAATGGTTTCATTATCTAATATATGACCTTAGAAATTCTTCGAGGGGGATGGTATATTCATGTATGTTGTGATAATGCCAAGGTAAATCTGGTCATTCTTTCCTTGTGTGTACATCACACTCGTAGCTAAGAAAAGTCTAGCATAGTTGAATGACTCCAAAGATTGGTTGGAATCAAAGTTTGAGATATACATTATGAGTTGACCTTGGATTCAAACTCCAAGAGATCGTTTGAGTGAGTTGTTGTCCCTCTCTGAGAGAGATGTATCAACAAAGTCATTGAACGCTTAAAATGCATAAATGCATAACACATAGATAACTCTGTTACTAAGAGCAAGTCTCTTAGCAAGTGTATGTATTCACAGACCATGTGAGAGGAGGAATGTGTAAGGAACATTCTTCACATAAATGTCATGTGAATGTATTTTTGTAATATAGAGTATTTGTGTTAATTACAAGATCATGTCTTATAGTACACAGTTTTACACCTAGGTGTGTACAATACCTAGAGTTTGCTATGCAGTCAAGTTAGCTAGCAAATATTGATACAACATGAAATATGATGTTGGAAAGCAGTGAGAGAGATACTTGGATGCTTTAGATGCACTGTAAGGCATTGTGTTGTCGTAATGGCTTATGATAAGATGAGACACAGTTGCTACTCCACATAGTGATATGAACGAAAATGGATGTATATGTCTAGTTATGTGTTCTTAGTTGGTAGAACTACTATTCTGCATTATTGCGAGGAACGCATATAAGTGTGTGGCAAGAGAAGTTGAGACAATAACTTCATAAGCTGCAGTACAATAGGAAGGTTGGCTATGTAGTGGAATGATACATTTAGCACTAACCACCTAAAGAACCTATGACAGTCCTTAGTGACAGTCTACCTCGATTGATTAAGGATCAAGAAGATCTATTATAAGTCTAAGCAAATCGAGTTCAAGTATCATTTTTTTGTGAAGTACTTGGTTGTACAAGAATGAGTAAATTTAAGTACAAGTTTCACAAAGAGATGTGAACTTGAAATGTAAGTCCATGCGAGACGTGATTGTAAATCCATTAGAAAAGCCTGATATAAGGAATAAGTTCCGTAAGACCTGCATGGTGTGTGTAATCCCTTAAAATATGATTTTTAATAAGATCATTATGGGCAATACACAAGCGCAAATGTTGAGAGTTCACATTTGTTGTAGCGTTGAGTGTGAAAGCATGTTGGGACAGAGAAGTAACCCACCCACACGAGTGTTTACCTTAATTTTTCTAGTTTGTTGAGGGGAAGAACTAAGATGAGGCTGGTTTTAAATGGATAAGAGAGAGTGTTCATAATCAAGAGACCGTCTGACATTTTATAGGGGTGAGCCTATTGTAAATAGGCAAGAAAAGTTGTATGAAAAAGACATATGCCATATGATAAACTCCTATGACGATCATAGAATTGATCAGATGCTAAAATTGAGAAAATTTAGCATATTCTTTCTTAAAGCCAGAAGTAATCATGTTGAGGTGTGAATTAAGGTTAGATGGTGAGATGCACCGTAACTGAAGCTTCTGTGTGGTGTTGATATTTTTTGTATAAACATATACTCCTCCAAGGGAAGGAAAGAATACCAGAACACATGATCTTACCGTGTGTGCTATATACGTGACCATAAGGATGGAAAAAATTGATAAACGATCTCACTTTTCCTAGTGTGAGACCCTACCGTGAACATGTGATTCTCGGTACTACCTACCCTTAGAACCCTCAACACATTCAAAACGTTTAGTTAAGTTTGGCTACTTTAGCTTGTCGTTAATGGTCATGGTTGATTAGACCAAACGTGGCAAGCTGGGCAAGTAAACTTGCTATGTGGATTGTTTGGTGTAAGTGGGAAAGTTTATTTCTAGACGCATTCACACTAGTCTCAAAAGTTTGCTAAGTCGGCTCTCATGTAGTGTGTCACATGATGTGTGAACTTTGAGTAAAGCTTTTGTGAGATCGAAAAGTTTGAAAGCAGCGATTGTGTGGTTACGAACTAGGAAAAGGCATAAGTTTCTAGCAGATTGTGTTGTTGTTGCATGCACCTTAGTAGAATGAAGTTGTTCTACGAGAGACATCTTCTAGCATGATTGAGATATGAGCAGTTATATATCCCCAATAGGTGTATAGCAAATATGTTCTCATCGTATGCTGGTTGCATGGTCTATTTGCCTATATGACATGAGATCTTTATAATGATTGGTAGTAGTGTCAATCATGATCCCTGACGAGTTATGGGTCCATCATGTACGAGTGGGAGATGTTGGAAAATCGAGTCCGCCCATGATAGTATTTGGTGGAATTCGAGTCTGTTAGTTGTCGGGTCAACTAACAAGCCCAACTAATTATTAGTAATTAGTTGTGGGCTTCCTGAATGGGTTAGGGAGGTCCAACTAGGGTCCACTCATCCTATATGAGTAGAAAACGCTAGTGTATCTTAATTAGGAAAGTGAAACAGATAGTGAAAGTGAGCCAGAGAAAGAAATCACGTTCTTTCTCTCCCAACACATAAAGCTGCCACTCTCTTCTCCACAGAAGAAGAAAAACGTTCTTCTTCCTTCCCTACCAGAAATCCTGCATCAATCTCGGAGTGGCATCTAGACTGCGCAATAGACGAATACTCCCGTCGGTAACAATCCGATTGTGGTTTACTCGCGAGACCAACGATGAATCGATCTTATTCCACTGCTATCATGCCTACTACCTTGATGTTCTTCTGCTGCCAAGGAGTCGAGGAGTTGAACCCGGCTTCGTTGTTGTTCGTCTGTCGACCGGTACGAATATTCCTTCAATATTACATTATAATTAGTTTTAAACATAAAAATAATAATTTTACTAAAATAAAATTTAATTGTTGATTGAAAAGAGAAGATCAAAGTTGCGAAAAAATAACCAAAATTGTGATAGAAGAGTAAGAAAATAATCAAAGGTGGAAGCCATATTTATAAACAAAAAAAGGGACAACAAATCCTTATACAGAAAAAAAATGGGACGTTGTGCACAACGGTTGGCAATAGCCAACCGTTGTTCTGTCAATAACCTTTCCGTAATAGGGAAGGTTGTTGACTCAACAACTAGTCTCTAGTTACTAATCGAGCACTAGGGTTGCTCTTAGTTTGAGAAAATTAAAATTCTCTAGCATATTTAAAAGTACAGCACATTGCGTTCTTTTTACCAAAAAATTTAGGAAACCTGATGAGATGAGCAAATTTTTAGTTAAAATGCGAAACAACTCAGCTACATTCTTTAGCTCCTCTTTAAATAGAAATTCTACTCTAAAACTCTGTTAAATTATATATTAACTTGAGCATTGAAGGGTGTTTGCAGGGTCGACGAGATTAAGCCGAATTTACAACCTTTGGTATTCCTCTTCGAGACAACAAAACTAAAACTGCATCAACTGTCAAACATGCGTGACTTTGATTTCTAACAGTATCTGTAAATCGAAATGACTAATTTGATTGTAACGGAGGTACCAGAGCTATGTCCAAAGGGTATTCGTCTATTTGGTTGATCAAAAGTACCGGAAACGAGATGCCTTACTAATATCTTACCTGACATAGCTTTGAATAAGCTTTCAAAATACTGCTCAAATACTTACAAAGAATATGAATGGAAAACCTCGTAAATCGTAATAGAGTTTCCAAGTAACAGTTCTAAATTTGAGTTTGAACTTCCAGAGAGGCAAATTCGAGCAACTTATTTTGCATAGCAAGGCAGGAGTTCGGTTATGGTCCGGGGAATTACTCATACGAGTTGTACGAGGCACGGCTTGAAATTGAGTGAACAAGTGACGAGAATGGCTCTGATTTAAATAAACTTTAAAATGCAATCGTAATCGTCTCCCGTACAACTCCTATGAGCGATTCCCGAACCATAACTGAACTCATCAAGGCAGAGTATAATTTGCAGGTGGTTTTTTTTTTTGTCATAAGGCCTAGTAATTGAAAGCCTCGTTGATTTTAATTGCTGCAACTAAGCATATGAGCACAGAAGTCACAAGTTTGAGCTTTTCAAAAGTGGAAAATTCCATTAACTGCCGCTCCTGCTTCTCAGAACTAGGTTTAAAACTTGGAGCTTAAAAAAAAACGATAAAGAAAGAATCGTGCAGAAGAGGATGAAGAAAGAAGTAACCAGTCACTAGATACAACAACTAACAAAACATAATGACAAATACAATACAGTGCCTAATAACAGTACATATAATTAACAACAATGTCTAGTATTTGACCATACTCATGCTTCCCTAAAATGGGTTCTCCTCTGAGAATGATGCCGATGTAACGAAGCTCTAGACAGAACAGAAGCAATTGAGTGAAACACATTAGCTGCAATCCTAGACTTTATTTGACCTCTCTTAGGAAGTGACCTCGGAGAAGTAGTCGCACTACTTAGTCTGAAGCTCTTCCTTAGAACCGTCACACCAACAACCCCATGAACATCACTAACCTTGTTGTTCATACTTGCTAGCTCAATCTAAATTTCAACACTTTCTTGGCTAACTTTTTCTGGGTTTGAAGTGACTAAGTCGATATGGTTTTGTGGTTTAATTTTGAGAGTATATATAGTAGTAAACATTGATCAAGAATTGGATACAAAAACATAGGGCTGAACGGAGTAGTGATTGACTTAGGAGTCAGTTGGGTGTCATGCCAGCGAATTGTTGTGGTGATGCAAGATTCCTTTCTTCCCAACTTGAGACGGACATTGAATATATTAATTGGAAGAGTTTATGGTTTGATTTGGTATTGAATGATTTGATTTAAATAAAATCGATCCATGGTTTTATATTTATGGTGTCGTCAATGGTTTATAAAGCGGTCTTGGCCAATTTGATTTTGTCTGACCAAGTACACGTGCGGGTTCGGGACCTATCTAGTAGTATGTACTATGATTATTATTGTTGTGGAAATCTCTTACAGATAACTACCGAAGAAGGTTGATCAGTGGATATACATGGATATTTTGATAAGTAATTTTCGACAAGTATTCCTAATTGTAATAAAAGTGCAACAATACTTAAAACTTATTATATGTTAAATTCATATATCTAACATTCATAATTATTTATAAATTTGATAAAAATTGGGTTTTAGACACTATTCTTTTATGAAAAAGTTAAGTGGATGAGGACTGGTTTAAGAATTAAGGCAAGAAGATTTGGTGAGGTGAAAAATATGGGGTAGGTTAGTTTTAGTGCAATTTGAGCAGGTCTTAGGGAGCATGGACTATATAAAAAAAATGTGTCTAGTTTGCCATGTTTCCAGGGCACTACTACTGTCAAATTGCCAACTTGTTGTGTTCATATTAATATTCATATGATTCATGGGCAAAAGAAATATATATCTTCATATGATTAGTTTATTTATGTCGAATCACATGCTCATGTAGCTTCACAAAATTGTTGCAACAATCTCATATTTCGATTCACGTCAGAAGTCTGTTGGTAAACTTGATTCAACCTTATCTAAAATAGATAGTAACGTGCTCCTTAATTAAGTAAAATTATATATATATATACTTCATCACAATATGTTCACCATTCATATTCGTCTTACGAGATATAAAAGTAAAAGATAAGAAATTTTACACCCTGAAATAACGTTTACAGTCCTAGTTCTGTCTACTCTTTTAATTTCTCAAATATTCACTGTTACATTTGATTCATTTTAACAAATTTGCTGAGAAGTGTACATCGCAGTAATTTGATATGAGTTAAACTTCATAGGGAGCAAATTTTTTTATTTAAATAAATATATATTGACAAATAAATCTAGATTTGAGTGTACAATTTCGGGAAATGAGACAAAATATTCATGGTGATATGAGAAAAAGAAACTTCCCTAAAAAAATACAACTAGGAATGAAATATGGAAGTGACTTTTCTAGTATTCACAAAGTTTTTTTTGTCATAAGTTACCGGTAGTGGCGTATTCTTGTTGAGTATGACTATGTAGACAGGTACTCCTCGCCATGGAATGTTGTTTTGCTCGGTGATAGTCGAATGAGACTTACCATAACACCCGTTGGGAGTCTAGCGGAAGAATATACCCTTGGGGATATCCGGAGCAACCTTAAGGAAACGTTGGTGTGTCTCGAACCCGAGTCACACAGGACAACGCCCTTACTGCTGGACCACCTCCCAGGAGGTCTAGTATTCACAAAGTTTGACTCTTATTTTTTAAGAAATATAATTTTAAAATTCAACTAAAAAATTATCTTTTTATTTTTTTGAGAAGTTGAATTTTCTCATCTTTCTTACTCCCGACTAAACAAGATCTAACTTTCCTCGTGTTCTCACGAGTTTTTTGTATTTTGATAAGATTCAATCTTGTAATCATTGTATTCATCCATAAATAAGAACATCTAATAATACCTAACGAGATATCGTGCTCCTTCTACTAAAAAACAAGATCTAACTTAAGAAGAATTTTCCCGCCATAATTCTTTTCATAGCCAGCGCTGAAACCATGAACAGGTAGAATGTTTTTCTTCCAACTTGTTCACATGCACACAAATTATTGTGGGAAATTGCATAAACAGATAACCATTTTGAACCTCAACTTGCCAAAAAAATTACTCATACAACAAAAATCGAGCCTCTTCCCCTCAACTTTCTCTTATTGTATCCCACAGTGAATTTCTAATGTGAAAAAAGAAAATAGAAAACTGTTTTCTGAAACCTCTCGTGCAACCCATCAAAAAACCAGAAACCATTAATCTGTTTTCAACCAAAATAACAAATTAAGAAGATTCTGATCTATTTTAATATAAACCAAACAAGGCCTTACAATCAACAATGTCCATGTAATTAAAGTATCTATATACGTTGTTTAAAGGGTTGATTAATTGTCTGATGATTATAATTAGCTTCCAGTGAACACACCCACATAACATAGACAAAGAGCTTAGTTGGCATGCTTCCTAACATCTACTCCTAATTCTACAAAGCCTATCTTCGTTGTTATTTAGACACGCACCATATTTACTTAGTACCAAACCACATGTTTGTTGCTGATTTGATGTCTGGATTCTGAGATCGCATATATTTGTTGTAAGGCCTTGTACACAGTAAGATATCACCCCTTCTTTCATTCGAGACAGACCCATTTTTGTTTTCCTGCAGCTAAATCCTCAGATTTTGTTTTTGTCTTTACGGAAGTTGCTCATGAATTGGCATTATGGTTTAGTATAATTAATTTGTTAAAAGCTTGATTTGAAGTGTAAAGGCTTTTTCTTATTGTGTTGAGAATCATCACATACTTGGAGAAATACTAGTAAAGAAAATTATTGCTATTATCTCTACTTAGTTAAGTGATAAGTATACTCGTCCTAAGCGATTCTCAGTTTAAGAAAGATAAGTGTTCGAATCTTGGAAAAAACTTCCTCCACTTCATTATCATTGTCAGTAAAAACTCGGCACGTCACCATCTCAATATTTTGTAGCTTACTTGACATCATTAAAAAGACCACTTAATAAATCAATTATTAAAAAATCAACATATATCTGTCTAAGTGAATAAGGGTTTGGATTTCTTAAATAGTCACCCAAATTCAAATCTTTGTAGAACCCATATATGAAGTGTATGACGCTGGGAGAGTCTCCGCCACTTATGGACCTCTATAGTATGCAGAAGAAAGAAGATCTACCGCTTATTCAAGTAAATCATTAATTAAGGTGAAAATGAACAAAATTGATAGTTTGAGGCAAAAAGTAACACTTCTATTGCAGGGTACAACACACAATTCATTAATTCGGGGGGCAATTATGCTAAGCCTATGTTATTTGCAATAACTTATAACCATATTACCATATTGGAGAAGCAAGGCATTATGGGCACTCATAAAAAGCGTTCCTTGCAGACATGCAATCTAAGGAATCCGCCATTTGCTGAATCTAACAAACATGATTTGTAGTGCATGGAGCACTGATTCTTTGATTTTATTGCACGAAACAAATGAATTCTTTGTCAAAACTATGAAGTTAAACCTGGAAGATTCTTTGTAGTCCATCTTCAATTATATCATTTATATAGAGTATATGACTTAAAACCAAAGGCCACATATCAATTTCACCTCCACCATTACATCTGTAACTGAAAATGGTTGCTACCATCAATTTCTCAGGCCAATTCCAACAACAGACTATCTGTTTCAAACCAAATGCCAGCCCCAAGTTTGGCTTGCCACCCCTCAACAGACCATCTCAACTTGCACTTGGCAAGATCACAAAGAAGAAGCAACAAGGCATCTGCTTCAGAAGATTTTCAGACGACCAAACACTCCATAATCTGAAGCTCAATTTGGTCAGATCATCAAACATTCACATTGATTTTGCGTCGAAGCCACTTTCTGCGTCAGACGCGATTAGGCATTTCTATGCCTGCATCAATGAGAAGAAACTGAAGGAAATAGATGCTTACATTTCCAGTGATTGTTCATTTGAGGATTACTCCTTCCCTCATCCATTACAAGGGAAGAAGGTTTGGTCTCATTATTTACTTTATTACAAAACAGTTTCTGTAACATTTCTGAAACCTCAAACTTGTGGACGTTTTCAGGAGGTTATGCGATTCTTTAAACAACTCACACTAGGCATGGGAGAGAACGTAAAATTCGTCATTGACCATGTTTGTCAAGATGATGGTTATACAGCAGCAGTGAATTGGCACTTAGGTACTTTGAAGGGAAACATTAACCTGCATTTCATCCATACTATGATTCACAAGTGATTTTTCTCTGTTTCTGTCATGGCAGAATGGAACAAGACGCCGATACCGTTTACCAGAGGTTGCAGCTTTTATGAATGCTCACTAGAAGGGGATAAACTAGTTATTAAGTACTATAAACAGAACATGAAAGCAATGCTTTTCTGCAAAATCCATTAAGAGAAACAAATTTCACTAATTATAAATATTCACTGCTGCAGGAAAGGTTGGGTTGTGACCGAGTCGCCTATCAAACCGGGAGGCATCACGCTGGTAACCATCCAACTGATGTATCAAACTGTTTAGCTAAACTATCAACTCAATTAGTAGCATAATTTAGTTTTGTTTCCTTGTTTTTGTTCATTCTGTGGCTTCTCAATTGACAAATTCAGGGTCTGCTGAAGAACGTAACCAGATTCTTCGATGATTTCCCAAAGGCTGCTGAATGTAAGTTAATAAAATATCTGCTTTTCACTAAACAACTTCAAGCACGAAACTCACATTCAACAACTTTCCTCCTTGCAGGTTTTCTTACAAGACCTCATGTCATACTAAAAGTCTTATGGGAGATCTATTTTAGATTCCTAGCACCTATCATAAACCCGCTTGTTTCAGGCTACTTCAGAATTTGGAATTACATAGCTCAATTTTTCGCCTTCGCATTCAGCATACTGCTCATCTTTGCAAAAAAATTCCTTGGATAGACTACGTTATATCACAAACATCATTCCTACGTATATACAAAACTAA
>CAODLS010488322.1:0-10500 GCA_948243855.1 Flueggea neowawraea | reverse complement strand
TGGTGGGGATGAGTAAGCTGCTGGAACTCAAACAGCCACTGCTGAGTAGTGACTTATCGTTGATATTATTATAATTTTGTCACGTAATTTTGATTAATTATGTTGTTGCTTGTTCCAGAGAATAAATGAAGCTCTTTGCTGATGCTCTCAGCACTCTAGCATCATATGTGGAGAGGCTTCTACGTAGTTATAGAATTTTCCATGTTAAAATTGAGGATGTTCTATTCCCAGCTTTACAATAGCAACTTTCAGCTTTGCAGCTGTTTTTTGTATTTAACAAATTTTTTGCTGCATTATTAGTTCCTATCAATTCTTTCGGCACAAGCCACAAATAGTTGAATATTGTTTATAGAAAAAAAAAAGAAGAAGAAAGGCTTCTCTCCTTTTTCGGTTTGTAAGGTGGAGAACTAAATAATCGTCATTCTATTTTTTTTTCAACAGAAATTATGGCCATTGTTGTGTCACTTGTTATTGAGCCTTTTGAAGTTCTATTGAGAAGTTTTAGGGAAAATCACACTTTTATGATTATGTAGAAAACTAATTTGCAATAATGTCATTTCAAAAACTAATTTACAGAAACACTATTTTAGAAAAATTAATTGACAAAAATAATAGCTTAGAGAAATTGATTTGCAAAAATGTTGTATTGGAGGTCTCTAGATCTCTAGGTCTCCAAGTCTCCAGGTTTCAAGGGTCTCCATTGGAAGTTTTTAATGGTCTTCAGTGGTCACAACTACAGGTCTCCAGAGGTCTTCACTCTGAATCTCATATTTTTTTACAAAATTTAATTATATTTTGTTTAATAATAATTAATTAGGTCTCTAGTGGTCTCCGCTGGAGGTTTCTGATGGTCTACAGTGGTTTCTATGGGTCTTCACTAGAGGTTTCCAGGGTCTCTACTAGAAATTTTAGGATCTCCACTAGAGGTCTTCAGTGGTTTCCAAATCTCCACCAAAGGTCTCAGGAGTCTTCACTGGAGGTCTTCGGGTCTCCATAGGTCTCCGAGTCTCCGGAGGTCTCCAATAATCTCACTTATTTCATTTTTTACAAAATTTAATTATATTTTATTTAATAATTATTAATTAGGTCTCTAATAATTAGCTCTTCGAATCTCACTTACTTATTGTTGACAAGATTTAATTGTATTTTGTTTAATATGTAACAATAAAAATCACTGAAATGATATTAAAAATAAATAATGTAAGACTAATGGCATTTGTGTAATTTTATCAAAAAATTGCAGCAGCTAGGGTGGAAATAGCGGCCAGCAACAAGGGTTCAATCCTAGTGCTGCCACATCCTAAATATCATCATTACTCCTGCAGCCGTCCCGTGTTGCTCACATCGCACCACGACTCAGGCCAAATGGTGCGTATTGTCCAACGTGCAAACCGACGAAGAAAGATGAAAGAGCAACAAGAAACATAAATGAACCATTGGTGAACCAAGTAAGGACCAGAGAAAAGAGATGTCGGGCGAGAGGAGAGGATGAGAGAAGATGACGAAGAGGAGCAAGAGAGAGGAAAAGAGAAACGGAGTTGGAGAAGGTGAGGGATGGTGGCAGTCGGAGATGGAGGAGAAGGGAGAGGAATGACGGCTAGGTTTGGATGGAGAGAAAGAGAGAAGAACATCGAGAGAGAAATTGAGGAGAGAGAGAAATTTGTGAAAATGAGAAGAAAAATTAGATTTTATTTGATATTGAATCTAACATTTTACAAAATGAAGAGTTTAAAAATGACATTCTTAAAAACCAAAATTAATGGTGACATTGTTACAAATTAGAATTTTAAAAGTGGCACATAAGATAATTAACTTGAAGTTTTATAAGGAAATTGCGACACAAAATTATGGTAATCGTTAGAGTATGAAATAATCCAACATTGTCTAGGAGAAAATCAATCAATGCGTATTAGCTTAATGTGTGTAAAAATGGAGATTCCCCCCAAATTTATTAGAGGTGAGTTAAGCCCAATTAAAATGATATTAGAGCAATCTTATTATAATGTGAGTTTTCTCATTCAAATGTTAACCGGACTTTTCAATTCAATTTTTCCTAGTTGGGTTCTTCAATTAAATTCAGGGAAAATGACAAGTGTACAAGTGTTTTGAAAACTAATTACAACAGATGACACATCAAAATATCTACTTTCATTTTTAAACCAGATTAAAATTCTATTTGCATATGTGGGCAAAAATGTAAAAATGTGCATCTCCTATAATTAAGGAGAAAAAAAGGGAGATGTGCTAAAATGAGGGAAATAAATATTAAGCACATCCCATAAACTTGAAAAAAACTTGGAAAAGAAAAAGGCAACATTTAACCAATTAAATAAGATTAAAAAAATCATAACTGCTCCACAAAAGTAGGAAAAAATCATTTTTTGTTGTGTATTTTTTTGGATATTAATAATTAAAATTTTATTTGTTTTTTCTAAATTTGTTGTATTATTTCATCAATATTAACTTATTATTTAAAGGATATTGTTTTCGGCTGTGTTTGTATGATATACCACTAATGATACTGCAATGTTTTATTGATCAATTGTTATATATGTACAATTAATAATAATACTAGAAAATCAAGTTATTAAGCCACTTACATTTTTTCATTAATGTGCTCTCTTAATACTTTATACATACTTATATTCGTTTAGTTAACAATATTCACTCAATATCCTTTGAATATCTTTGAAAACAAAAAATATAAAAAATAATGTATTCTGATGTTACACATAACTAGTTTTTCCCGATGGACGTTGTCCCGAATACTATAAATTTATTTTTATTTTTTATAAATATTTGAGAATTTAATAATAGTTGTCTTAAATTTTAAAAATATAAAAAATAATATTAAATATTTTATAAGATTTGTTTCTATAGTTGTTTATTTTCTTAATAGGAAGTGAATATTTGTTGAGATATTGAATATTTTAATAAGAAATGACACATGTCATTAAAAGAAAATACCACATGTCAAAATTATAAGATATCAAATGTCAATTTTTTATGAAATTGTATTCTGTTTTTATATATTATATAGATTTCAGTTCCATATCTATATTGAAAAGATAACATAGATATCAAGTAAAATATTACTTGAATAAATATTAATAGAAGCTAAAATGCAAAGTCAAAATCGTTGAACTAAAAAACTCAACAACTTCCAATATTCGTCAACTTACAATAAACTTGCAATAATAAAAAAACAATATCACAAAATCCGCAAGAGACTTTACATGATATTGGAAGAACAATATAAATATCAAGTAAATAATACTCCAATAAACATTAGTAAAAAACTAAAAAACATAGTCCTAATCCCTAAACTAAAAAGAAACACAATGATACGCCAATATACGTGAACTTAAAATATACTTGCGGTAATACAGAAATATTAATATAAAAAAATACTAAACTCAATCTATCCCTTCAATATCATCTAAATATACCGCAAATATAATTTGTGAATACAACTAAACGAAAGCAACCACAACCTAATTCGAAGCAACAAAAACCCACAACAATTTATTGCCAAACTAACCCCTTCCTCTCCTTCCATTGCCTCCATGTCCTCCATCTCCTCTTTCGCTGCCTCTCCTTTCCTCTACCTCCTCCTCACTCACTACAAGTAAAAGACGTTTCTTGCGACGAAAAGAATTCGGCACAAAAACTGGAATTTCATCGCAAAATTGCTCTTGCGACCAATTTTTGTCTCAAAATTTTGTCACAAAAAACACGTCGCAAGATATTATTTTGCAACAAATTCGTCGCAAAGGTTGTGAGATCAAGTTTTCATCGCAAATTGCGGAGCAGTCAATGTAATGTTGTTCGACCAATTTTGTGACCAATTGGTCGCAAACTGTTCCGACGCAATTGGTCACAAAATTTGTGACGCAAGTGGTCGCACAGTTTGTGACCAATTTGGTCGGACAGTTTGCATCCAAATTGGTCGCAAGACAAAAATTTCTATTTTTTTACATTAATTTTTATTTAAAAATTAAATAATTTAACAAAACCAAAAATAAATAAAATATTTAGTATTTAATTAATTAAAAAATGAATTATATATATAATTTGAATCTCCAATATTTACAAAATATTAAATGCTTATTAACTCCAAAATATAAAAATTACATAAACTTATCTATGAACTCTTTTCGACAAGCTTCGATGTTAGATGCAGGTGACCTAGAAGTAGAATTGTGGCTTGGTGGGTAACCCTTTTGTGCCATGAAATCCTTTCTTCGAATCCTGAGAATTATGTTGTTGTACCACTTGCTAGCCCACTCATTCCACAATTTTTTTGTTGTCCATCCCATACTCCGAATTCATCTTAAAATTTGACTACAAATAGAAAGAAAATATGTCAATATATTTGATAGAAAAATTCCAAAAATTATTACAGATGAAAGCCAACAAAATGTAAATGAACCGCCAATTAATGCAAGCGAAAGAAATTGCAGACATCATTTCGTAAACAAGAACAGCATTAGTTAATTCTACTCTCCAAACTTTGTTTTGGCATTTTTCTCCTTTAATAGTCCTGGCAACAAATATTTCCTTATATAAATCTACATGGTCCAAGGATTAACCTAAATGACAAGCTACATGGTCCAAGCATCAACCTAAATCTGCATGGTCTGAGCATTAACCTAACAAGCAAAACTAGAATCCACAAGCAAATAAAATAACAACCTAAATTAGAATTTATTGCAGCAGTTTAGTAAACGTACAGAGAATTGCACATTGCAATGACTAAGTGGAGGCAAAACCTTAATCAGATATTATACTTCAATAAATACCTGTTTGCAAACAAGCCTCTCAGTCAATATTGAAGACCCCAAGTCCTGGGTTCTCCACCTAGCTTCTGATTTGCCAAACAGGAGAGGTCTTCTACTGCTTTAACAGATATATTATAATCTTTCAATACCTTTGCACAATCACCACTGATGCCAACTCCAACCTGTAATCAACCTAAAGAGACCAATGTACACTTAAGAACAAACAACACCATAAGTATTGCAATGCAAAGATATGAACAAAACAACACCATAAGTATTGCAATGCAAATATATGAACATGTATCTTTTGTTGTCCATACCAACACATTTACCATTACAGTGAAGCAAATAAGACTGGAAACTAAAACATGATATCAATTCTTAATCCTGGTCAAAATACAAAACCAGATTCGTTGTTATTTGCATTGCAATACTTAAGATACAGTTCTATTCAAAGCTTGTTCCTTCCTATTCAAAAATTTCCGTAAAAATGTTCCAATTCTGCTTCTCCTCAACCCAAAATTTCTATTAGCAACCAAAACTGAAACAACAAAACTCAAACAATGAAAAGAGAAACACGAAACGAATATTACCATAACCTTGAACCCAAAACATCCCATCTGTCAGGCAAAACAGAACTCGGATTTAAACCCACTAGCCCCTCCTCTTCAGCTTCACCATCATTTTTTTCACCTTCATCATTTCACTTGAACTCCCAAATTCCCCATCTCTGCCACCACGGAGAGCAGAAAAAAAGCACGCCCTCAAATGCCCACCCCCTGAAAAAATTAACATTCTACTCCACCCAACACTGCAAAAAACAAAAGGATAATAACCATCAAGTTCAGCTCATATCTTAACCAAAAATTAGGGAAAAAATTAAAAAAAAAGGAAATCAAAAATGAACCAAACTAGCAACTGAATCGGGGTGAGAGAGAGCAAGGCGAGAGAGAGCGTCGGCCCAAGAGAGAGCAGGGCGAGAGTGAGTGGGGACGGAGGTTCGATGGAGAGAGCGGACCGAGAGAGGAAGAGAAGCGGATCAGGAGAGAGTGGGTAGAGAGAGAGAGGGAAGGAGCAGCGGATGGAAATAGAAAAAGTGTGGGTGTGGTAGATTTAGGTTTCAGGTCATAGGAGTTGCGACAAATTTCGTCGCAAGTTTTCCGGAAACCCGCCAAAAAATTTTGTTGAATTTTGAACAGGGTATTGCGACAAATTCGTTGCAATAATTCAGTGGTTTGCGACCAAATTCGTCGTAATTTTGTGGAAACCCAACCAAAATTTGATATACCCGCACAAAAATCCTTAAGCACATTCTATTTCACTTATAAAAACAAATCAACTGTATTTCACTTATAAAAATTAATATTTTCAATATTACCATTTTTTGCTCTAAGACAATATTATTTTATCACAATTTTTGAATAGTCATTAATTCAATTAACAAACATTTAAACGTAGAACAATAATTCTTTTAATCATATATGCAAGAATCATATTATTATTCATGCAAAATTTAAAAAATTAAAAGATATAACTAGTATATTTATTCGTCGTATCTGCTACACATTTCAATATAATGATTATATATATTTATTTATCAAGATATAACAAGTATGTATATATATATATATATATATATAATTCAATAGATTAGTATTCAAATAATTAATTTGTTAGATTAATGAATAGAATTTTTAATTAATTTGTTATATGTGATTTAATAGAGTAGTATCCAAAAAATTGAGTACTTTTCAAAAATTGGGTGAAATTTTATAAATTATAACATTAAAAATAATTAATTTGTTATATTAATGAAGGTTAAGGAGCGAATATTTTAAAGGGTTAATTTATGAATTTTTGTGATGAATTGGTCGCAAGGCACTCTTGAATTAATTTCCCAATGCAACAATTAAGTGAATTTTAATAATTGGGGTGGAAATATATATATATTACTTTGGTTCAATGTATTCAAGCACATTGTAAATGTAAAAAAACTCTCAAATTTGTCATTAATTTATATTTTATGTTAATGAACATAAGTACATGCTAATTTATAATGCATTCCGTTAAACAAACAACTTAATTCACACACGATTATACTATCGAATTGAAAACAATTGAGTACTTCTCAAAAATTGGGTGAAATTTTGTGAATTACAACATTACAAGCAATTAATTTGTTATATTAATGAAGGTTAAGGTGCGAATATTTTAAAGGGTTAATTTATGAATTTGTGCGACGAATTGATTTGTCGGAAGATGGGACAACTTCCGCTAATTTTGTGGCAAACAGTCTTTTTGTCGCATATTTTTGTGACAAAAAGTTTTTTGTCGCAGTTTTTGCTACAAAAGATATTTTCTGTCGCAATTTTCACGACGAAAACTCAATTGGTCGCAACAGTTTTCGACATAATGTAGGTTTGTCGCAAAAAAGTTGGGAGGAACCTTCCTGCTAATTCTTGCGACGAATTTGTCTTTGTCACAAGAGATTTGAGATGAAATCGGTCTCAAAATAGTCAACCTAGCTTTTTGCGACCAATTCGTTGCAATATTGCAAAAAAAAATTTCGTCACAAAATGTTTGTCGAAAAACTGGCATTTTCTTGTAGTGACTTTCTCCCTCTACAATCTCTCTCTTCCTCTTCCTTCACCATCTGCAGCCCACCAGGCGAGATCTCTTCTCGAACAGAGTTCAAATGAGCGAGATGGCAACAAAGACTAAGCGAACTTGCGAGATCGACGTGTCACGACTAAGAGGCGAGATCAGGACTAGCTAACTACGAGGGATAAGAGATGAAACTAGATCTGCTTAGAACCCAAACACAACAAAACCTAAATTCTAATGTTCCAAAACCAAATGCTCATCAAGTTAACAAAGGAACTTTTCCTTTGAGCACATGTTTGGCTTAAAAGGTGAATTCGTAGCCATTGATGGGAAACAAATTAGAAAAGAGAAAAGGAGAGAAAAGAATTAGACAAAGAGATCGAGAGAAGAGGAAGGAGAGGAGAGAGAGGAGGAAAGAGAAGGAGATTTAAGTTGGTCAACTTAAGCAAATAACAAGTTGAGAGATAATAAGAGGATTTGAGTTCCTTTGTGTTCTTTTTGTTTCTTTTCAAAAAATAAGTTAAGAGATAATACAAGCAGTTAAAGAAGATTGAAAAGTCATGATTTTTTTCTCTCCTAATATTAAGGGACAATACTAGTAGTTGAAGAAGATTGAAAAGTCATGATTTCTCTCTCATACTACGTGTTTGTTTATTTTAGTAATTACTATCAGAGTTTGTTTTTCAAGTATAAATAGTTTTGTTAAGTTGAAATACTTTTCAAAACTGCTATATAGTTGCAATATGTTTTTAAAAGGTTATGTAAGGGGTAATTTCCACTTAAATTCACCTACAAGATTTTCAATCGGTTTCGCTCATTTAGGCCCTTGAAAATTTGTATCCACATGGTAGACTTTTAAGTCTATTACTCCACTTTATGGGGATGTGGAGGCTGTGTTGAAGAAGATGGTAGGGAGCTCAAGTTAGCAGTCATTTGAAAGAGAACTATAGAAAACAAAAGAGGAAAAAAACTAGCATCTTCTATTTGCTAGGCTTTTGGGTTCCTTCTGATCTGGAGAAAACCCCAAATTTAAGAGGCTCATTTTTTTGAAGCCCATTGGAGTTTATTTCATGTTTTTCCAGCAGCCACATATGAAGAGAGAGAGTCATTTTTTGCAACCACCAAACAAAAACAAAAGAGAGAGATTCTGCTAAAGGTGCAAGCACGTCTAGCCTTTTGTAATCGATCGTCAGAGGCTCATTTGTCGTCTAATCATTTTGATTTTTGGTTGATTTGTTCATCTCTGTGTGTTCTTCAATTTAAATAGTGGAGATCAGATTTAATAGCTGGTTTGTGAGTTAGATTGTCAAGAACAGAAGCTGTCTAGGTTGGTAATCAGTACTGACGGGTTTGATCAAGCTCTATGATTAGAAAGTTTTATGGTCTGATTGAACTGATTTTTTGTTAGTATTTGAAGGACATTTGGAACTTTGTTTTGAACGCTGGAGATTGGTTTTTGAGATCAGGAAGATCATCTTTTATGGGCATAACCGATGCTCTTTGTTGGTTCTCTTTATACTCTTCTTATTACTTTTGTTTTTAAAAATTGTGGTTGTGTTTATGATTGCATGAGGTACTTGGTGTCATGTTTTGCTGCTGTAAACATTATTGAATTATATAGTGGAGCGAAGAGAGCCAGTTTTATCCTTCAATTTGAAAAATTTTTCCACGTTAAAATTATGGAGTTTTCTTTATGTGTGTTGTGGTTAATTTGTGTTTGAACTGTCCATATTTACCCTTTTTCAATCAAGTGAAAAAGAAATTCCTGATATTAGTTTTTGGCATTCTTGTGTTGCCGCCCCTTTCCCAACACCATTCAATAATCGAAAAGCAAGCAACATGAAAAGAACTTCATTAGCCACCACACGCCACACATTGTCTTCCTGTTTAACCCCAACAAAATTTTAGAAAACAGTATGTAGCTGAATATGGTTCTGCCGCCGTCGCGATGAATGAAGAGCATCTCGCTAGAATGAGCTGAGAGGTAAGAGTTGACGAAGTGTGATTTTGTTCATTTTTGGGCCTCATTTAGCTGTTGCACGCATAATTGTATAGCATGATTTTAGGATGTTGTATGTATATTGATAGAGCAAACTGCTAGAACTGTAACTTAGTAGAAACTTTAGAGATAATCTTGCATTGATTTACACGGGTCAAAGGATATCAAAACAGTATATTTGAGAATATCCTGTAATTAAGGAAGTAGCAAATGAAGTTTTAGAACGTAATATCATGGACGATATATTACAAGCCATGTAATTTTCTCTTTCTTAGTGTTGTAGCTTAGGTAGGCATAGTAATTATTTTTTCTAAGTTATTTGATAAATTGGATTACACTTTGTAATCTTCTCTTCATAGGTTATCAAGTTCTCTTTGTACTTGATTGTACCAGGTTCTTTTCCTCCATCTTTTGGTCTACAGGAATACAATTTCGAGACAAACAACTTATAAAAAAACGTTAAATATATGTTCATCTGAAAAAAAAAAGAACACGTTAAATATATGTTGAATTATAGAAAAAGCGAACAGAGAACAAATATAAACTACACAAAGTCCAAATAGACACTTACAGTTACAAACGATGCTGACAGACTGTTAATTAAGGAAACTAAGCAGAAAACACCTTGCAACAAAGCCTGTCTCTATGTGACAAGCAAACATGGAAGAAGTTATGTGTTTATGTAAGAAAACTCAGGCGAGAGGTGTAAGTGCCAGTTGCAGTCCAATTACTGGGGATCACAGTACTTTGAGCGAGTGTTCTTCCTGTAGTTAGTGTTGTCAACTTTACAGAGAATGGTGCTCTTAAGGATCGCCCTAGATTAAGACAATAATTTGCGCCCCATAGATGATTCATTTGGAGCCACTCAGACCCTCCTGCCTGCCAACGCAGATTTGAGAACACACAAGTTAAGCTTTGAATTGTAACAGAATGCGGTTAAAACCAGATTGTAAATTTGACATATTAGTTTAACCATCTAAATATAATAGTTCTTAATAAAGTACTAAAATAGCTTATGCGTAAACTTGGCTAATTAATTAAATAAAAGACAAATGAAGACTTACACAAATTTGAAACTCAATGAACTTTCACTTAATATGTGTAAGAGAATATAGT
>CAODLS010488319.1:0-22486 GCA_948243855.1 Flueggea neowawraea | reverse complement strand
TTTGAAAGAGCAGATTTTTGTGCTAGCACACTAGGTTGTTGTGTGTGTGATTTGGTAGAGAGGAGTAGCTATTCTTCAGTAGTCCTTTAGTGGCATTAACAAGGTTTAAAGGGATCAAAAGCTTGTTCTTTTGGTTCGGCTTATTTGGTAGTACAAGTTTCGGTTTTTCTCACAACGTTAGGTATACTTCTTGACACCAAACTTTCTGTTTTGTACATGCATGTTCTTGGGTGGTTTATTTTTGTTTTGGTTTGACTAATAACCTTAAAAGACTCATAAGAAACCCAGAAATTGATAGAGGAGAGAGAGAGAGAGAGAGAAAGCGTGCGTGTGTGTGTGTGTGTGTGGAAGAGACAGATTCGTCATTCTCGCAATTTGGAAAATCGTCGTTGCCATCAAGATTTGGAACGTCATCGTTGCAATCTGGAGCACCAACTACATTGATTACAAAACTTGCTCATTGGAGGAGGAGATAAAGAATGAGAGAGAGAAAGACAAACTGAGAGATAAAGAGAACATCAAGAGAGGATGAGCAAATGGCGATGGAGAAGATGACACAACAACTTTAGATAGCGATTGACGGAGGAGAGCAATGGAGGAGATCAAAAGTGTTAGTGTTATGCCCTAGCTCAATCATATGAACATTGTCATTTACTTTATTGTTTAATAAATATGAGCAATTTCATTTGGCATATATATATTTATATATTATAGTGTTATTTGATAATGCAATGTATCCATGAATAGTTTATTATGTCTTATATCATCAAGTACGTGACTTGATAGTAAAACCCTAAGATAAAATAGTGTTATTCTAAATTATCCCTGGTCGTTCATTATTATAGGAATGATAATAAGTCAAGGCTAGTATACACTCTGGGAGATGATTATGTTTTACTGATCATAGATATGAGATGTCACTTAGAACATAGATACATGTTGGAGACATGATATTGGACTGACCCGCTATGAGAAATACTACATGGAATATGTCATCAGTACTTCTTATCGCAATAGTGATATTTGAGTCCTTTGCCTTGAATTCACCATGGATTCCTACATGAGGAGATTTGTGTTTTGATATAGTTCAACATCATCCGTAACAGGATGGTAATACAAGCCGTAATTAGACATATGGTAAATCATGTGGAGGAATGTGAGTGACAGTGAAGGAATTTGTTCCGCTCTTGTTCGAGTGAGATATCTCTTGGCCACTTGACAAATAGGACTGATGAAATGCATGGCCGTGCTCGAATGAAATTGATAAATGGTTATTAATATCATTTGTCTTTAGTTAGTCTACTTAGGTATCAAGAAATATTTGATTAAACTTCATAAAGATGATGTGATCCATACTTTATGCTTAATGGAGATATCGTGTGACAAAATGACTAAATGTCATACTGTGGATTAGGCTTTATCGAGCCATCAAATTCGCTCATGTTAGGTAGTCATAATGTCTTACTAGAGCCTGTTTATGACTTGTGGGCCTAAATGATTATTTGGACCTATTGCCAATATTGAGTGACCCTACAGGGTTACATATTAGAACTAGTTGTGCTATATTTATCTTGCTATTATTTTATGCAAAATAATTTGTTTATAAAATAGTTTTAAAACAAATTAAAATTTTGTTTGACTTAGTCAACAAAAGAGAAAATTTTCTTTGACGTAGTCAACATAGCAATTATCATTTTGTTTGTGAAATATAATGGAGACTGAAATTATTATGTTAATTAATATAATCCAAAATTGTTATATTAATTAATAATAATATTTTAAGTGGTTAATCTTTGTTAGACAAGGAATAAGAGTAGTCTTGTAGGACAAGACTTATGACTCCTAGTGAGACTAGAAGTAGGGCTTGCATAAGTCTATAAATAGGCTTTTTGGCCATCCACCCCACTTAAAGAAAGAGAGAAAATATCAAGGTATTTTTTAGAGTCAAAATTCGGTGCTAGCACATCTTTGCAGTTCGTTCGTGTTGATACTGGTAGAGGACATTCACATCTTGCAGTGTCTAAGACTCAATTCAAATAGCATCTCATCTTCTCAGTTTCGACACATAGAGGTAAACATATGTTCCCTAATTGGTTTTATCGAATTGTTTGGATCCTTAGTGGAATTCGTTGACAAAAATTTTAATTTTCTACTATGTGTACTTATCACAGATTCCAACAAAAAAAATGAGGAGAGAGAAGATATAGAGAACGCGAAGAGAGAGAAGACAAAGAGAAGAAGAGAGAGAGAGAGAAAGAAGATGACGAGATTTACGAGAGATTTTCCATTAAGTACTAAACAGAAATAAAATTTTGGATATTGTGATTCAAGAGGTGGCATTCCTAAAGTTGAAAAGTTTGTAGTTTCCATTCTAGAAATTCTAAAACAAGTATTTCCATTTTCTAGAATATATGGTTTAATTGTGATTGACAATGTAATTAACTCTATGGATTTTTCCCTCTAATAAATATAATGGGCTCGAATATTACATAATCAAACCTAGAATACCAGGTGGGACAAAAACTAAATGCCACATCTAATAGCATTACAACCTCACATGACTCTAAATGGAGAAAGATTTCCTTTCCGATAAACCAATCAGTTGACAATTCCTCTCCCTTGAACCAATAACAAATGCAAAAGTTCAAGTTAAACCTAAGTGATGTACGCTAAAATTGCATAGTATTCTAGCATGAATTCCAATCATTAGGACTCTTTGTGTATGTATTTTCTATCAAATTTAAACAATTTTTGTATAATGTGTAGGGTGATGAAGAATGCATGAAATGAGATAAAAAAAAATAGAGAAGAAAAAGGCATGAAAATGATGTTTTTAAAATTGCAAAATCAATGGAAGAAAGTACAAAGAAAAACGGACGAAAGCACGCCATAGTAGTCACACCACACCTGAAAAGGTGGCAGCGAGATGCCACGACTGTGGTGGCCAAAGAGCACAGTCATGGCAAGAGAAAAAAACACATAAAATTGGGGCAAAAAGTGGCCACATATGTGGCATCATGGAAAAGGGTGAAAAGTGTGGTGGAGAAAGAACAAAAAGAGTGGGGGCCATTGCACATAAAGATGACATTTTTTGGACACTTATCCTAGAGTTTTAAGGAGACTAAGATGTATATAAATACACTTCTTTCATACTATTTTGAGGACCTTTTGATAGCCACACATTATAAAAAACGTTAGGAGCCAAGAAGTACGAAAGAAGAGGAGCCTAGAGGAAAGGAATCCCTCACATATTTTGCTTTCCATTTCTCATTTTGTGTTTAGTGATGTTGTTCTTGTTCTTTCTTAATGTTTATTTTTATTTTCTTCCAACAATGTTAGTGTAGATCTTTAGTTTGGATTTTGAATTGTAAGTTTTGATGAATACTTACTATGTTCAATGAATGGGTTTGTTTATGCTCTTTAGTGCTTTAATGCTTAGGTTGATTTAATGGCTTGTTTCATGTGATTATGATTGTGATTGGCCACCTCGATTATAGTTTAGGTAAAGCGAATTGAAAAATCGAGAGATGAAGGATAGATGAGTCCCACAAGCATTAAACTTATGTGATTAAGGATAAAGATATTCTACACACTCAAGGAATACTCCAAGGGTTTTATTACTACATCGATTCTTGTACGCTTGCAAGACATCGGTCACTAAGACAATTCACACACAGAGACTGCCACCACCAAATCTGAACCAAAAACTACAATATTTGATATTTATAGACTTCCTTCTTCAAAGAACTTAACATTACTGTCATAGATGAATTTAATGACCTGGACCTCTAATCCGGTTCAGCTTGCATGCCGATCACGATCCTAATCTGGGTCGTGACAAAACCACATACCAATCTAAGAGTTGTTAAATCACAATAAAGGTCCCTTTCGATGATTAGCAAAACCCTGGAGTAATTAATCTTGCACAAGGAAGACCGTGTCATGCGAGCAAAACTGACTTGTACCTACGCTTCCAGAAATCAGCATAAACTTGCACGAGCAAGAATTTGATCACACATGCTACTCGTGAGCCTAGGAAGTAGAAGATCTTCTAAGTAATTTTAGCGCAACCAAAATGCATTTACTCGGGTACAATTAGATGTCGAAGCTAATGTTAGAATTTCGAAAAATTAAAGATACATGTAATGGCAATATGCTCATGCAATGCAAGACGTGGTAGTCAATAAGATATTTACGAGCAGCATTTGAAGCAGCAAGCCAGAATTTTAATAGACACGAGAATTGGAAAAGAGTTGTTTAATGATAAGTGATATAGAAAAATTATGCGTGTAAGTCAACATAGCTACGCGTGCAAGTCAATAAACAACAAAAATGAGATTCCTACAACTGACAGTCTACAAAGATTCGAATCTAAGGTTAAATTAATCTAATAGTCATCTTGATGGCCCATATGAGCAACTCAAAGTTTTGTATGAGCAAAACTACAGAATTCTTTAGGGAAGAAAGAAAGATGAAGAACAGGCCATAAATTGAAGACTCGCACAAGCAAGAAAGTGTTTACGCGTGCAAGAGTAAAAAATTCAAATAGTTGAATGAATAACTTATTGTTCACGTATGCAAGTCTGATTTTAAGTGCATTAAATGTTAAGAATCTTTGTTTTACGGTCCAAAATGCAGCAAGCAATAAAGTTTAAAATTTATCCCAGTCCTTGAAAAGTAGTTGAGAATATGAAGGCAAATTGAAAAATTGATGGTAGAAAGACAAAAAGGATAGGAGAAAATGTTATATGTATTGTTAATGGTATCAGTGGCATAAACTCCGTGAGGATTATTTAAGTTCATATATGGTGCGACCAGATGTGTCTTTAAAAATCGTCGTTGTTTTTTCTCATTGGCCAATTCCATTGGCGGTTGCCTAGGCTGAGCCGCTGCCTCTCCTCTCTGAGCTTCTTGCTTCTTCAAAGCCTCGTTTGAAGACATGTTAAGTTCTTTGAAGGAGAGATGTACTTGTTAAGCTTTTTTAGGAAAAGTGGTGCGCAACATAATTTGCCCCTTGGAATAAATGTTTCCAAGAGTGAAATTGAAAGATCAGTCTTTGTTAATTGTTACTCTTAGGCAAAACTTCACAAATAGGACAAATAAAATGGCAATTTTTACAAAAAAAAATGGACCGTTTACCACTGTAGGAATGTTGCAACGGTCATTTCCCTATAATTAAAAAAAATAGTATGCGTCAAAAGAAAAGTATGTCGCAAGTAAATATGTATGCAACATAGAGGATCCTAAGCGTCAAGGAGCCTTGTATTATCCTAGTAGATTGAACTCTCTCCATTGGACCACCTCCTAAGTTTCGTGACAGATTTGTTATGAAGTCTAAAGTTCATGATGTTTTGGACAAAAACTTCAAACTGTGATATAAACATTAATCAGACCAAAGTTTGTGTTTTTTTTATTAAGTCACTCTTTTATAAAAGTGTATGTAAGTGTCTATGGGAGTACACAGATGTACAACTTATTGATTTAGTGTCTTTGAACTTGATATTTAAAATTTAATGTGGTAAAAGTGGATTTATTCAAAGTCTAAAATTATGTTTGGTAAAACTTTAGTGTTCAGTCATGTAAATTTGTAAATTTTAAGGATTGGTTCTTATAATTTTACAAGACCTTAGAGACTAAAAACATAATTTTACAAAGAACATATCTTCTGGGTGGGGTTGCAGCTGGAATTTTGAAACCTTAACCGCCACCCCTGCCCTATTAGTAGCGCCCATAGTTGTAACATCTTTCTTGCTTCTACCATCTATTCGCAACTCCGTTGGAGCCTCCATGACACATTTTCCCTTTTTGTTCACACACTCTTCACTTTAGTTCTCTGAAGTCAATAGTGTTAAAGATGAGGACACACTTGAAGAGCTCAATGAGAAGCATGACGATGCGACTTTTGCTAAGGATCTCAACGGTTGTTAGCTCCAAATGGACGACGTGAGGGATATTGACAACAATGTCGATAGGTGAGAGGAGAGTTATTAGAAGGATCTTTCAAAGGATTACGTCATGAATCTCTTCAAAGGACCGTGTTGAGTTCAATGTCAACATTGTATTGAGCTGAATTGAGTTGATTGAATTTGATTCAATTAGGCCAGGGTTTTGAAAGGAGGTAGTGATGAAGGAGTGGTCAAAATTCGAATCTTCTTTGTCATAGCCTTCCATGGCGATAGAGCAACATGTTGGTTGTAGCAAACACTAAGAAAGAGCTAGGGTTGGACCAAGATAAAGGAGAGATGAGGGGCTGAGAGAAAGATACTAAAAAAAGAAGAGGAAAAGTGTGGGAACGAAGAATGCATATATGTGAAATTTTTTATATTAAGATTATCTGTAATGGCATTGCTTGTATTAAAAACACTAAATATAAAATTCCCAAATTTTGAAGCATATACTGTGTAATTTTGCACTTATTCTTAAGTGATAATTACACGGTTTACCAACAATACTTTCTAATATTTATTTTGTACATTCGTTTTTTCTTATTACAAATGCACTTTGCAATATTTTGATTGTACATACGTCACTTTTCAGATTTACGGACATGTATTTTTATTCCGTACGGATAGACTATATTGTTTATATGTGTTTTATATGTTCAAAACAATAAATAAATAAATCTGAATTTTTATATGTTGTTAATACCTTGTTTATATGTTGTTTTCAACATATAAACAACATATAAACTTCATATAAATAAAATATATGATGTTGATTTGTTGTTTATATGTTGTACATATGTTATTTACATATTGAAAACAATATATAAATAGATTTATAATTTATATGTTGTTAATTTGTTGTTTATATATAGTTTATATGTTACTGATAACTTGTTTAGATGTTGTGTTCAACATATAAACAATATTCAAGTTTTGAAACAAGAAACAACATATAAACAACGTACAAACAAATTTTAAACAAGTCCAAAAAAAATGAACATATTTTAATCAAATTCTAAACAAATTTTAAACAACAAGTAAACAACATATAAAAAATTTTTAAACAAGAAACAATATATAAACAAGTTTTAAACAAGAAACAACATATAAAATTCATATAAACAAGTTTTAAACAAGGAACAACATATAAACAACATATAAATGAGTTATAAACAAGTTCAAAAAATAAATAGATTTTGAACAAATTATAAACAAGTTTTAAAGGATACTGTAAAAATGTAAATTATCAAAATAAAAATGTAATTTATAAAATTTGGCACCATAACGCGTTTAATTTTGAATTGAGTTAATTATGCCATATGTCTCAAATAAAATTCAGATTTTGACAAAAAGAATGCAAAGTTTGGTAATTAGATGAATGTCATATTTTTAAATTTTAGTTTTGCCATGTGCCATTTTTTGAAATATGATCTTAAAAATACCTTATTCACTCAAATAAAAAACAAATTTTCACTCATTTTTTTAATTTTTTTTCTCTCTCATCGTTTTTCTCTCCTCTCCTCTCCCACCCTCTTGTTTCTCTCTCTGCTCTACTCTCTCAGAGGTTCGTTCTCTCTCATACTCTACCATTTGTCTTTCTCTCTCTCTCCTCAAGAAACCCTAACTGCCCTACCTCTCTCTCATATGATTTTCTTTCTCTTTGTTCTCCTTTCTCCAATGATCTCATTGTCTCTTCTTCTCCTTTTCACTCGTTGCTCTCACTCTTCTCTCGCTGTTCTTGCTCTCATTTTTTCTTGTCGCTCTCATCGTTGCTCATCTAATTGAATGAGGACGAAGAGAGGCGCACAGTTGTTATTTTGTTGTTGAGAGGAGGCTAGCGGCATAGATTGAACTGGTTTAGTGTCAGCTTCTAGGGGAGTGCAATTTGTTTGCTGGAGTGGCTGCATAGAGGGGCGGCGGCTAGGGTTGAGACTCTAGTTGCTGCTTTGTTATTTTGTGTTAAATTACGAAAGCACCTTTAAGTTCAATTTTTTCCCATAGAAGTCATTTTGTATTGTTTGTTCATTTATGTTTATGTGAGATTTAATGGTTTGCAGGTTGATTTTGTTGAGCTTGATTAATTTTGTGCAAGGGTGATTATATTTGGAGACTTTTGGAGACATTCGTAAACTTTCAAAAACTAAATTAATTATCATTAAATAAATTCAACTTCACAAATATATACATAAATAATTGAGCTTAATTTAAAAAAAAATACTACAAAGAAAATTAATTGAATCAAAATTTTTATAAAAAAAATTGTGAGATTTTGACACTTTTGAAGATATTTAGATACCATCTGAATTAAACAAAGTTTCTTATAAAAAAATTGTAAACTCCCTTTTGAAGACATTTGGAGAATTTTAGAGACTTTGGAAACTTTTTGAGACTTTTTGAAGACATTTGGAGACATTTGAAAACTTTTAAAGATCTTCTTTGGAGACCTTCGGAAAATCAGATAACTTTTTGCTGTAATTTATTTTCTCACGAAAAAAAATTAATTTATCGTGAAATACAACAATTTCTTGCGAATATGTCATTTGTCAAAGTTATTTTGTTTTTTTTTCTGGTATTCCTTATATTTGAAAATTTGGATGATATTTGTCAAAATCAGTATTTATTTTTAGTATTAATGTGTGATTTTTCCTTTCGAATTGTTTGCCAAAATACTAAAAATAGGCCCGGTGAATCCATAATATGTTAAGGCTATCTCCAACGCAATGAGAAATGGAGTCCAAAACACCAATCCTTGACGTAGCTACGCCATTTTTTTTTCCTTCTGTTTTTTGTTTTCATCTCTCTTTTTTTTTTTCATTTCATTTGTTTTTTAGTTTTAATTTATGTTATATTTTTCTATTTAATCAATCAATGTATTTACTAATTATAATTAAATTTTATTACTAATTTAATTTTTGTAATATTATAGTAAAATCTAAATAAAATATGAAAAAAAATTAAAAATTGTACAAAACACATGCTCTACAAATTTAAACCATTAACATATTTATAACAATGTAATTTAACATCAGTGAAAAAATTATACCATAATAAAATTGAACTTGCAATTAAAATATAAGACAACTAATACAAAAAGATAAATTATTTATGTTCAATATTTATATGTTATTATCCTGATTTATATTTTTTATCCAGATTTATTTTATTTTGATTATTATATTATGTTGTACATTTAATATGTAGTTAAAACTTTTAATGTGCTATGTAATTATAAAATTTAATAAGTAAAAAATATATTTTTATCCAATTTTTTATTTTAATTATTGTATTACAATAATATTTATGTTTAATATTTATATGTTTTTTTGTAATGTTTAATATTTATATGTTATTAAAAATATTAAAATATTTTTAATTGAAAGAATAAATGGAATAATTAAACATAAATATAAATTGTTAAGTAATAATAAAAAAAGTTGTAGAGAGGAATATGATTAGAATATTTAATTTGATATTAAAAATAGAGTAAGGTAGTTGGAGAGTTTTTTACTGTAATTACTGCATTTTGATATAAATTTATTACATTTTAGAGTAAATGGTTGGAGATGATCTAATGTAAGTGCCTTGAATAAAATTTAACATTCATACTAATGTAAGTGCTACATTTTGATGTAGTATAAATGTTAAATTTCTAATGTAACTGCTGCATTTATGTAAATTTACTGTATTTTAGAGTAAATGGTTGGAGATGGTCTAATGTAAGTGCCTTGAATAAAATTTAATATTTATACTAAATTAAAATTTAGGATTTGACTTTTATCATGCACCAAACACATTTTGACAGATAAAAACAAGCTTGAAATATCTTGCAAAAATACCAAATTTTTAATTGATTGAGAAATTGACCGAGAATTTGAGATACTTCCCCTAAAAATCGCGATATTTTTTTGAGAAATTGATTTTTTTCCAGAAAAAGATAAATTCCAAGAGAGAAAAAAAATCTGATTTTTCAGAATATATCCGGTGATCTCTAAATGTATCCAAGGATCTTTTAGAATGTATCCGATGATCTCCAAATATATCCAAGTATTCTATGTGTATCCAAATGTCTTTAAATCACAATTTTTTTTATATAAAAGCTGATTTAATAAATTTTTGATTTAATATTTTTTTTAAATTAAAGGCCTCCAAATTAGAATTTTTAATATAATTTTTACAATTTGTTTGATAGTCTTTAAAATTTATAGGCTTGATAACATTAAATAACACAACCTTTCTTCGTGTTTGTACTTATTACTCGACTTTTCAAAAATAACAACCAACACCACCACCTTTGTGATTTTTTTCATTCATGGCATGAGTTAGTATTTTTGTTAAAAGAAAATGACAATTGATGATGTGACACTAATTTTGTGCTGGCCAGATTGTTATTTTTCAAATGATTGTCATCACATCATATGTGCTACGTAATGAATTGTTGTCTTTTTCATGACAGAAATACTAACTTGTGTCACGAATGTAAAAAATACAAATATGATATTATTGGGTGTTATTTTTGAAAGGTCGAGCCATAAGTGCAAAAACGAACAAAGATCATGCTATTTTATATTATTAAGCCTTTTTTATATTATCCAAAGTATCCAAATTTTAATTTTTTTATATAATTTTTGTCTCCAAATGTATCCAAATGTTTGTACAATTCATTTTTTTATAGTATCCAAATGTCTTCCAATGTCTCCGAATGTATCCGTAAGTCTTCAAATGTATCCATCCCTGCACAAAATTGATATAATTAAAAAAAATCAACCAAAATCAATAAAATCAACCTAAACAAACACAATTAAGTCTTTTCTCATTTTTAACAATAATAAAACATTTTTTTCTAAAATTTTTTAAAAACAAGAGCATATCTGTAAATTTAAGCAAAATAAAAAAGAGGCAGCAACTAGGATTTGGAACCTTAGTCGTTGCCCCTCACCATAACTCTCATCCTTCATTGTTCATATCAAGAAGAGAGAGACCGAAATGGTGGAGCAAATGTCACCGATCTTTTCACCGTCATGCTCAGAGATCGACTAAGATAGATGGAGCTGAGACTCGAAGAGAGAGAACGAGTGAAGATCGATGACGACGAACGGGGCAACCAGTGAGAAGGGGCGGAGATGAGTGAAGGGCGAGAAAGAGGCAAGAGAAGACAGAACCGGAGCAAAGGGCAATGGAGATCCAAGGCAAAGAGAGTGTTCTAGAATGAAACAAAGTCGCCGAGATCGAAGCGAGGGTGACAGAGATCCAAGGCAAGGGCAGCGGAGACACCAGGGTTTGTGAAGGCGACAAAGACGCTAGGGTATGTCAAGGGCAGGGAGAGAGTGCAGGGAAGAGAGAGAATCAACATTGTGAAACACGAATAGAGAGTGCAGAGAGGAGAGAGAATCGAGGTTGTGAAACACAAAGAGAGAGTGCAGAGATGAGAGAGAAATGAGCTGAGAGAAAAAAACTGACAAAATAAGATGAGAAATTGAGTTTTATTTAAATGAATGTGACATTTTTTAACTAATGAATTAATATTATGGTATTTGAAAAACTGAACATTAAAAATACTGATATTTTACTAATAAGAAAGCTTTCTATTTGTTAAAATCAAAATATTTATACTGGTACGTCACATAATTATCTCTATAAAAATGACTCTACTCTCAACTAGATCCATCAATATAATAAGCCCAATAGGAAGGCCCATGAATCATTTTGCAGACTGCACTCTTCCATCACAAGCTACACCACTCCATTTCAACTTTGGCGCCCCCTCATCTTTTTTGAACACATTGTTTCCCTCTCTCTCTCTCTCTCTCTCTCTCTCTCTCTCATTCATTGAGCAGCCTTTGTCGATTCTTTTTTGCTTGGGATCTTGGCTATGGGGCAACAGAGAAACCAAATGGTGGTTCATCAACAACAGCAAGAGGAGCTCGATGACATTCAGAGTGGCCCTTTTCCTGTTGAACAGCTTCAGGTAATTAAGACCTCCAAGATTCTGTCTTTTTTTGTTGTTCTTTCCAATTAGATTGATTATAAAAGTGCAGTGAGTTTTTTAGCAAATGGGTTCTTTTCTTTTCTCTTATTTGTTCTTCAAGATCGTTTCTTTCCTAGTTTTGTTGTGTGGGTTGTGTCATTTCACTCTGTCGATGGGCTTTATCGGTTGTTTGTATCTTTCTTGATATTGAGCGAAATTTGTCGATCGAGCTGGGTTTTCTGTCTTAATTACTTGTGAAATAGTTAAGAGTAATATGGGTTCTTTCAATCTTGTCTCGCTAATTTCTCTGTGTTCAGGATATTAGGGCTCTACCTACTTGGGGGTTTTCTTGTTTTTGTTTCTTGTTAAAATTAGGGTTCTTTATCGTTGTTAATGAAGAAGTTAGGCTCTACCTTATTGGTTAATTGAAAATCTCTGTTATTTTCAGTTTTTGATGTAACATTTACTTTGGAAATGTCATTATGGCCTTCTCGATCATCAGCTGTTCCCTCACATAAATGGAACAGAATCAGTATACGGGTTGATCACGCATCGGTTTTTGCCAAGATTAAGCGGCATACCCAATTTGTTTTTTTCCCCTTTATTTTGGATTCATGTGTTCGAAAAAAACTTGATCATGATTGTCTTATTGTAATGGGTTTTCGGTAATCTATGATTTAGTAGCACTTCTAAGATCTATCAAATGTGGAATTTTACATTGCCTAAGGATATTGCAGTTGGTAAAGATGACAGTCTTTGAAAAGTGAATATGTCTGATTAATCAAATTGAAGCTATGAAGTTTTTGGTTATATTTGATAGATTTGGTCTTACATTCCAGGCATCAGGCATTGCTTCAATTGACGTGAAGAAACTTAGAGATGCTGGTCTCTGTACAGTTGAGGCGGTTGCTTACTCACCCAGGAAAGAGCTTCTGCAAATTAAAGGAATCAGTGAAGTTAAGGTGGACAAAATTATCGAAGCAGGTGCAATTTCCTCACTCTCTTTCTCTACCTTCATTTATCTACAAATTTGTGCTCTTTACTAGAGCTTAACATGTTTAACTGTGTCCACATACAGCTTCCAAACTGGTGCCGCTTGGTTTTACTAGTGCTAGCTAGCTCCACGCTCAAAGGCTAGAGATAATTCAGATCACGTCTGGGTCGAGAGAACTTGATAAAATTTTGGAAGGTAAGTCTAACTTCATATGTAAATTTTTTAAAAGCAACAATACATGTTGACATTTGAGAACTACAATTCTTGTATTGTATGCCTCTTTTTCTTACAGTGTGACATGGTTGGCTTTTGACAGGAGGGATTGAGACAGGGTCTATTACAGAAATATATGGCGAGTTTCGCTCTGGGAAGACACAGTTGTGCCACACACTCTGCGTCACTTGTCAAGTAAGAGCTTGTCATTCTGTTTCGCTTGTATCATGAAGATTTAATATTATTCTATGACATATTTAATTATGTCTTGTCAACATTATTGTATTTGCTCAAGCATATCTTTAAAGTTAATTTCTCCTAGTAAAATATGACATTAACTGAGGAGCTGATATATTCATTACATTGCTTTTATTAACCTGTTTCAGCTTCCTCTAGATCAAGGTGGTGGTGAGGGAAAGGCAATGTACATAGATGCAGAGGCAACATTCAGGCCACAGCGCTCTTACAGATAGCAGATAGGTTTATACATCTAACTTAAGGAGAGAGATCTTCAATTTCTTTTTGAAATGGTGATTAATTGTAAAAAAAAATGTAGGTTTGGACTGAATGGCGCTGATGTTTTGGAGAATGTGGCTTATGCTCGGGCGTTTAACACGGATCATCAATCAAGGCTTTTGCTTGAAGCAGCTTCCATGATGCTGGAAACAAGGTATAACCTTTTCAAAGAAAGTTCTAATTTTGGTCCGCTGAAAGAAATCAAGAATTCTGTTGTTAACAATTTCTTATGTCATTATCAGTTGCTGCAGAACTTATCAGCTCGTTCATCTACTGTAGTTCTATTTCATTTACATCAACCTCTAACTATAATGTATTTGAGTTTTTGTATGATTCTCATTATCCGAACAATTTGTTGTTCTATAGGTTTGCTCTGATGATTGTAGACAGTGCTACTGCTCTATACAGAACAGATTTCTCCGGAAGAGGAGAGCTGTCAGCCCGTCAAATGCATCTTGCAAAGTTCCTCAGGAGTCTACAGAAGTTAGCAGCTGAGGTATACTGCTTTGCTTTGATGCATTAACCATCAGAAAAATAGAAAGTAAAAGAATTGAAGGCGCATGTTATGTTTTAGTTATCTGTGCACAAGTATAATAATAACAGTTCTCATTGTGTATTCTGCCATTGTAGTTTGGTGTAGCTGTTGTCATTACAAACCAAGTAGTTGCACAAGTAGATGGTTCTGCTATTTTTGCCGGACCCCAAATCAAGCCTATTGGTGGAAATATTATGGCTCATGCTTCCACAACAAGGTTGGTAATCAAGATGATTATTCCTTATTTTTCATCCAAAGAAAAGAACAAGATTTCTTAGTACAAAGGTTTTATTACTCCTGATCCATCTCTCTATGGCTTGTGCTTAATAGGTTAGCTCTACGGAAGGGAAGAGGAGATGAACGCATCTGTAAAGTAATTAGTTCTCCTTGTTTGGCAGAAGCTGAAGCAAGGTTTCAGATTTCTGCCGAAGGTGTAACTGATGTGAAGGACTGATATAGCACTGTCCGTGACTTGAAATTTTCGTAACCATCGTTTTTTTGGGCTTATTTTGTAATGAAGCTGGAAGAAAAAATTGTCATAACTTTGCAACCTTTCTTTTCAAATGAAAAGCTAGCTTTGATGAGGGATGCTTGTTTAGTTTGCCAGTCTTAATATCTGAAACTTGAACTACTGATTGATACAATTCAGGCACTTGACCACTGCACTATTCCCTCTGTTTGGGAGAGGAGTATCAAGGGCTATTAAAGTAATTACCTTCTCCTTGCCAATTTGAGTGAGATTTCCTTTAATCACAGTTTAAGAAAAGCTATTATTAAGGTGCATTTTCATTTGTTAGTTTTTATTTGAAGAAAAATGACGAGTCTACATACACACGTTTATCCACATGTAATCTTTTCTCAATTATTTAAATAAGAACTATGCTTACATGTTTTTAAAATCAGTAACTTTGAAAACATAATTTTAGTAATGATTGATGGCAAAAAAAAAAACTCAATTTACATAATTTTCAAATAGTTTTTAATTATCCAAAAATTAGGTAAAATAGTTTTAGATATTGAAAAATTGTAAAAAATATACCGTAAATTCCATGATATTATAAATTTCAATTTTGTAGAACATTTTGAAAAATTTAGTGGTTGGGACACATTTTAAGTGCGGCATACGCTATGTGGAGGATTAGGGTTTAATTTATCGGCGGTCACAAAAGTATAGATCATGTTACAGTATGGTCACATAAACAATTTATGTTCCAATGAAGTAACATAAGTGATTTTTTGGGTTCACAAAACTCAAAACGACCAAAAATTGTGCCACACCACTAAAAAATCATACCACGTCACATGCCAAGTGTCTTAGTTGACAACACGTGGCATGCTTACGTGGCAAAAAAACATCTCCCTTTTTCCTTCCTCACCCGTCAAAACCCATCTAACCCTCATTTATTTCTTCTCTCTCTCCTATCTTTCGTTTGTCTCCCTCCTTTCTTCCCATCTCTCTTTTCTACTCCACCACCATTGCCTCTCCGCCATTTTAGCCAACAACGGTGACTAGAGTAACAGCGACAAACAGTTGTCAACCAAACAAGAGAGGAGGATCGACGAACCAAGTAAGGGAAGAGGATCAACTAGCGGACGACGATGAAGAGGACACGACTTGGATCGCGATCAACTACATGGCACAATTTTAGTTTGATCGAAACCAGTGAGGAGGACACAATCTGGACTGGATCGCAATCGTTGCTGAAGAACATAGAAGAACATCATTTGCAGAGGCATCGTAGGAGAAGGAGAAGATGGCGACAATCGAAATCTTAGCCATCGCCACAATGGATGCTAGTAAAGGATAGATGGCGACGAAACCCTAGCCATTCGAAGAAGAAGAGACTAGATCCTCCTCAAGTTTTGCAGAAACTACCAACTAGTCCCCAATCCCTAACAAATTGCATAAACAACCCTAAAACAATAATTACTCTAGTCATTACATGTTTGAACATTTTCACGTTTGAAAAACCAATTTGATACACAAGTGTACAAAATAGTACACCCGTGTACACTTGTGTACACAATGTGCATGTTATGTATACACTTGTGTACAACTTGAAAAAATAGAATAACAAAAATGGTCAAGAAGATATTTGTACATGTTGTGTACACTTATGTACACACTTAAAATTGAAAAATCTTAAGACCCAACTCCAAGTCTTTTCCTTTATGCTTCAAAACAACAATGCATGCAAGCCTTTTGTTGTAGGTAGGTGTTCAAAGAGTGAGAATGGTGAAAGGAATGAAATATAAAACTAAAGAAGTAGAGAAAAGAGAAAGAGAGAAAAACAGACACAACAATTTATAGTGGTTCAGCCAAACGTACTTACATTCACTATCTAAGTTCCTCACTTACGATTTTCCCAATTTACTATAATATGATTGATTCAGGCTCAATTCAACAAACCCTTACAACAAGGTTGGTTGCGGCTCACACCTCCAAAGCCAAATCAAAGTCAATTCTTCGCTCGCACCTCTAAAGCCCAGCTCATAAGATTTATTTTGGTTCACACCTCTAATGTCTAACCAAGGTTGATTTCTCTCTAGGCTCACACCTCTAAAACCTTTACAATGTTGTTTTCAAAGGCTCACAACAAACCTTACCCTAACTCAATGAGTTTACAAATGAGAAGCAAAGTGATTGGATTTTGGTATAACAGAATGAAGCAAACTGCCCGTAAACAAGGCTGTTTTTTAGCACCAAATGAAGGATTGATGTAGCAACAAGTTAGGTGCCTTCTTTTGTCCTTCAAGTCTCTATCTATGATGTTTGAAACCTTCTTGAAGTTGATTGAACTGTTGGAGTAGCATAGGGACCCATTGGAAAGCAGTCATAAAGCTATTATGAAGTTGTCAGCTTCTATTAGTTGACTACTAGAGTCATTAGTCGATTACCAGCCTCAAATTCACTTCTGTTCACTTGGGTAGTAGACTACCAAGCCTAACCGGTAAACTACCAGGATCAAGTATACGTTAAATGATTGTTGTTATTGAAAGATTTGACTTGTAAATTACGAGAATGTCATTTCGAGTCAAATTTGAGCAATCATGATCTTTATTAGTCGACTACCAATCTTTGTTAGTCAACTACCGAGTGCCTTTGCTCCATTAGTCGACTCATGGCTTCATTAGTCGACTACTAGCCATTTTTATGATTCTGTTTGTCCATTAATCAACTACCAAGAGTCATTAATCGACTACCAACATCTTGAATCATCGTCAATTGATTTCTTAATGCACCAATCAAATTCCAAACATCATAGGTCGACTTCTAGACTCAAGAACATGGTTTTCTTCACTTTTCTTGGTCTTCATTGATCACGAATGTTTTTTCTTTCCTAAATCTAATTTTACTAAGTTTTGTTCATTAACAGAATACAAAAGGAATCAAATGTGAACTACTCTTGGTTCAACATAGAGCAAAAGAGGACAAAAATGGAGGAATAAGGGTGGTGGTGTTGGTTTACAAAATGGTGCAGGAGATAGAATGTGATGTTTTAATTCATGGGTGGCAAACAAGCCAGTTTGATCCCTGAAATATTTTGTAATATAAAGATCAGTCCTTGCACTTAATAAATTCACAACTTGATCCCTAATTAGACTTAACAAAATTATATTTTTTTCAAGAATGTTACATTCTTCTCCCGTATGGAAATTATTCCCCAAATTTCCTTTTGCAAGCTCAACATTATCCAACTAAGTCTATATATATCTTAACCCCGCTACCCAATCGAATGCACACATCTAATCCAATTTTGTAAATCAAACCTAGAAACAAGTGACCATTAAGTAATGCGAATACTAGCCTCAAATTTCAAATAAGTGAGGCTATCTTTGTTTCATATCCTTTTAGGCCTCCTAAGTGGCCTCCTCGTCAAGTGGTTTCGCTAAATAACTTTGATCGAAACTATATCCTTATTTTGCAATTTTTTAACCTGGTGATCTACAATTGCAACAAGTTGCTCTTTATAGGATAAATCTGAGTTTAGTTCCATAATTTGATGTTTTATAACATATGAAGGATCATGAATATATTTCCAAAGCATCGAAATGTGAAATACTGGATGAATCCCTAAAAACTGTAGAGGTTGAGCTAAGTCATAAGCCACTGCACCAATTTGCCGATCACCTCAAATGGCCCTATGTATTTTGGGCTCAACTTTCCCTTTTTTTTTCCAAATCTCATAACACCTTTCATTGGTGATACCTTTACAAAGATGAAATCACCCACCTCAAATTCTATGTGTCTCTTCTTTGTACTTGCAGAACTTTTTTATCTACTATGGGAAATTCTCAATCATGCTTGAATTAAACTAATTTTCTCTGTGGTAATGTAACAGTTCTAGCCTTAAAGGCTCTCTGGAGAACGTCACTTTCTTCCATAAATTGCCTCAAATGGTGCCATAACAATAGAAAAGTGGTAACTATTATTGTAAGAAAATTCAATCAATGGCAAGTGATGATCCCAACTATTTCCTAAGTCCAAAACACAAGCCCTCAACATATGTTCCAAAGTATAAATAGCTCTCTTTGATTGGCCATCAGTATGAGGATGAAAAGTAGTACTAAAATCAAGTCTAGTACCAAGGGCCTCCTGCAACTTATGCCAAAATCGATTCGTGAAATGAAATATATCTAACACTATTGAGGCCGGAATCCCATGCAACACATACAATCTTATCCACATATAACTACGCACGTCATGAATATCTTTAAGTTGTCTTTAGTGGAAGAAAATGAGCTGACTTGGTCACCTGTCAACTATCACCCTAATTGAATCATATCCCCTAAGAGTAGGAGGCAAACCCATCACAAAATTCATAGTAATCTGCTCCCACTTCCATTCCAACAACGACAATTCTTACAACAACTCTGCAAGTCTTTGATGCTCATACTTAACTTGTTGATAAGTCAGACACCATGATACAAAATCTACTATATCTTGTTTCATCCTATACCACCAGTAGTGGTCTCACAAATCTCAATACATCTTGGCATATCCTTGGTATACTGAGTAGACTGTACTATGCGCTTCTCACATGATTTCCTCCCTAAGTCCCAGATCATTAGGAGCACACAATCTTTGATGAAACCAAAGTGCACCCCAGTTGTCTAGTTTAAATCTTGGTAGCTTCCATTCCCTCGTATTGGCTAAGTAATTCTAAATCTCTACATCATTATCCTGAGCCTGTCAAATCCTTTCTATTACCAGTTGCACCTCAATATGAGAAAACAAAACACCTTATGAATCTACTACAAACTTCACTCCTGTCTGTTGGAACTTACGAAATTCTGAAGCTATAACCTTTTCTTTTGAAATGTGAGCTAAACTCACTACTGACTTTTGGCGTAAGGCATATGTCCTCATATTTGCTTTACCTGGATGATAGTGAATACTACAATCATAGTCTTTCAACAATTCCATCCACCTCCTCTACCTTAAGTTTAAATCCTTTTGCTTGAAGATGTGCTTAAGACTTTTGTGATCGGTGTACACATCACATGTTTCCCCATAAAGATAGTGTCTCCAAATTTTAGAGCAAATACCACTGCTGCTAATTCTAAGTCATGTATAGGGTAGTTTTGCTTATACTTATTTAATTATCTTAAAGTATAAGCATTTTGCATCAAAAAACACCTCAACTTGACTCTCGAGGCATCACAATATATGATGTAATCCCTAGAACCTGAAGCCAATGTAAGAACTGGGATCATAGCCAAAAGAAATTTTAAGGTTTGGAAACTTTGCTCACATCTATTTGTCCACTGAAGCTTAACAATTTTTCTATGTCAACCTTGCAAGTGGAGCTACGATTCTAGAAAATTCATCCACAAATCTCCTATAATATCCAATTAATCCTAGGAAATTCCTCACTTTAGTTATTGTAGTCAGTCTAGCCCAATGAACCACTGCCTCAATTATAGGTTCGAAATGACAATTCAAAAGGGAGGTGAATTGAATTTATAACTTTTAAAACTTGTTTTAAGAACAATATACAATATAAAAATATTGACTGTTAGCAAGAGTAAAGAAAGAACCAATAATCAAATTCACACAAACAATAAATATAAGGAGATAACGGATAGAGAAATCAAAGCCAAGATTTATAGTCGTTCGACCATCTTAACATATGTCCACTCCTCAAGCTTCCTCTCGAATATTTAAATCCACTATATCTTCCTTCTTCAATGGGTGAAGGCAAACACTATAACCTCTTGCTTCAATGGGTGCAAGATTAAACCTCCTTACAATATAACCCTTGTTTTTAAAACAAACACGAAAACTATTCCTCTCACTAATACAATGAAATCTTTAATGAGGAAGAACAAAATTAGAACTAAACACTATCAGGAAACAATAAATTTGCAAGTCTAAGTCACTATTGAGAGGTGTGTGAATGATGTGCAAATAAGAGCAAGAAAGCTTGATGATGTTAAAAGATGATTGCTAGTGGTTATCCTTGTGTTCTGTAAAATATTTTGGGGCTATTTATAGCTTTCCAAATGATTGTAGTCATTGAAGTATTGAATGTAACTGTTATGAGATGGAGTAGCCTTGTATTTAATGCTCTGACACATATGTCACTCGAGTAATCCATTTGTGTTACTCGAGTGAGCATTTCTTCAGTTGCCTTTGAACTAGATTCTGGGTATGTGTTACTTGAGTAAGATGTTTTGATTACTCGAGTTATCTAAAAATTTTGACCGTTGGAAACCACCATACCTCAAACATTTGAACCTCGTATGTGTCTATCCTAGGTATAATCTTTGCCTTTATTAGATTACTCGGGCAAGAGAAATATGTTACTTGAGTGACTGGTTCAACTTGAACTTCTGTGGATCATTGCGTTACTAGAGTGAAGATTCAATCGGTGACTTCTCTGGATCAATGGTTTGCTCGAGTAAGAAGTCTTGTTACTCGAGTGAGTGTGTTGAATTCGTAGCTTCTGGAATACTTGGTTACTCAAGTGATAATATGTCTTACTCGAGTTATATGACACATAGATAACTCGAGTGATCCATAAGAGTTACTCGTGTCAACATATGCATAGCTAGCTTGAGTAAAACGATGGTTTACTCGAGTGAGCATGCTACATCCTTTGCCTATGAATGACTTTGTTACTCAAGTAATCTGATGGTTTATTTGAGTGAGCTCTCAACGACAGTGATGAAACATTTAAGTATCAAACCCAATTTTGTCTATCATCAAAACATAGAGGGATTTAAATGTTAACCACTCTTGGTTCAACATCGATCTTTGCTGGATCCACCATAATTCCATCCATTGATGCTACATGTTCCAAGAAATCTATACTTTCCAGCCAAAACTAGCACTTAGAAAATTTTTCATATAACCAATGCTCTCTCAATATTTGTAAAACCCACCTTAGGTGCCCTTCATGTTTTTGCTCACTTTTTGAGTACATAAGAATGTCATCTATAAAAACAATTACAAATCGATCTAGGAATTTGCAAAAAAACCCTATTCATTAGGTCCATGAATGTTGTTGGGGCACTAGTGAGACCAAACAACATGACCAAAAATTCGTAGTGACCATATTGGGTCCTAAAAGCCGTCTTAGGTATGTCATTCTTCTTAATTCTCAGTTGATGATACCCGAACCTCAAATCAATCTTAGAGAAACTCGTTGCTTCCTGCAGTTGATCAAATAAATCATCAATCTAAGGAAGGAGATATTTGTTTGTAATAGCGACCTTGTTTAATTGGCGATAATCAATAGAAAGATGCACACTCTCATCTTTGTTTTCAACAAAAAGGACTGGAGCACCCCAAGGTGACACACTGGGATGAACAAAACCTTTGTCTAGTAAATCATGTAGTTGTATCTCCAACTCTTTCAATTTGGCTGACACATCTTGTCACATCCTCAACCTCATTGCATTTATCATTATTCATATTCATGATAGCTCATTATATGCATTAAAATATATTAACATTATTTTAAAATATTACATTGAAAAAAAAGAGAGAATGAAATAAAAAGGATGCTAATAGAAATAGTACGATTAGAGTATTAAACGGTAAGTCAATAATGCATATAAATACGATAAGTGATATTACAAGTACACTGGGATCTTAATATAAATTTTGTAATATTTTATTAAATAGATTAAAAGCTAAGGTTTAAGGATTTAAATGATAGAAGATGTTACATGTAGGAGTTGACATAAGGATAAAGTTGAACAGAATGTAAGTTTAAGGACTAAATTAAAAAGTAAAGAAATTGAACCAATAAAAACAAACCAAACCGACCTAACTCTACTTGGATCAAATAAATACCTTATAATAATCC
>CAODLS010488291.1:0-22449 GCA_948243855.1 Flueggea neowawraea | reverse complement strand
ACTAGATTACTCAGTTTCATAACAATGAACAATACCCAAACCACATAAATTCACGTTATTTGTTACTTATATCAAGATTAATGTGACGCACTATTAACCTTGAATAACAATATATTATCTCAATGAAACAACCAGCGAGCCCTTGTCAATTAATCAACAAAAATAATAATAAGAAAACTCAAGAACAAAAACTGAATGAATACTTGAATTGATTAATAAAAGTTAAAACAAGAGTCTCACAACATCTACGGATTGAATTTCGAAATACCTTAACTAGTAAGAGATTTAGTTACACATGCTTAGAGAAAGAACATCAAAAGTTGAAGAGAGTGGTGGCTACCTCTAGAGAATGTGTGAATGAAAGATTTTTTTTAAGAGGAGAGAGAGAGAATTCTATTTAAATATATCTCCTAATTAAAAAAACCTAAATTTCCTCCAAAATAACTAATAAAATTAATAATAAAGCTAATTATTTTGATCCAACAGCAAATCTGACTTAGCAGCTCTCAAAACACATCCAAAACATGGCCCATAAGTGTGGTATGCGGCCCAATGCATGTGATCAAACTTGGTCAACACGCGTCAACTATGACGTGGTCACGCATAAATACAGTTTTCTCCTGAAATGTGCAGAAACGTCTCTAAATCCTCATATTTCACCAAGATCCCTCCTAAAACACCAAAGAAGTATAAAAACAAAAAAAAACATGAATAATAACAATTTATAATATAAAACACACAAAATATAACATAAAGTATGCTTAAAATGCAACCTATCACTGTTTGACCTAGCATGGAAACCGGCAGCCTTTTTTTGGTTAGAGAAAGAAAGAGAGCTAGTTAATTTGGTGATATATTGAACTTCTCTTCTGCCGGCTGAATATTCCTTCATCCTCTGCTATTTGCGAATATATACAAAGAGGTGTTAGAAACATGAGGAATCTCATACCAATTAAATGTCAGTACTGGAGGTAACGCGTTCCTGATATATATTTAAAGATCTATTCCACTGTCTGTGCAATGTTTCTTGCCTACTATATATCACTATTGCATTACCACTTTAGTGACAACTCTCTTTGTTACATCATTGCAGGAAAAATTAATAGGCACTAGAATTTTTTTTTCCTTACACAAATTGAGAATATTATTAAGGACGTTATAAAATTTCAGTTGTCCTGAAATGATGTTTCTGCAACAGAAAGGCAAGATCCAAATAATATGGCATGTATTGCATTATTAGAGATTGAGTTGGATGATTCTATTGTCACTCCAACAAAGAGATAGCCACTGCATTTATTCTTTTTGCATTAATAGAGACTGAGTTGGATGATTCTATTCACTCCAACAAAGAGATAGCCACTGCATTTATTCTTTTTATTTTTCAACAGCATTCAAGCTGATTGCATGGACGGTAGCAGCACATTTGCACGGTAGCTTATTAAAATTCATTTCTCAGCTAATTATTGCAGCAACATTAGTTGTCTCCTGAGTTTCAATTTATTAATCTAAAATTTGTTGATTGTTGCTTTGGTTGCAGACAAGATCCTATATATTTTTGCTGATTTAACTAAACAACTTGAGATTCAAACTAGGATGAGATTCTTCATGTCTCTTCTGCTAAAAAATATATATTCAGAAGGTACCAAGGAACGCAAGGCACAAGGCAAACACAAGTTGAATCACAAAATAAAAGCCTTCTCTCTTCTCTGTCAAAGCAAAAAAAATGGCCAGTTTTCATGAAAGATGTAACAGTTTGCCTTCTAGACCACACCCTGTCATTTCAGATCTTGATGAGGTTATGAACAGATTGAGAAATTCCCAGGCCTCCTCTACATCCTCATCTTCAATCAGCAACAGTCTAATTTCCCTTCAAGATTTGCAAGATTCTGTTGATAAGTTGCTTCTTTTGCCTCTTACAAAACAAATGTTGGTGCAAGAACACAGCACAAGACAAATAGATGAAGTTTTAGATGGATCTCTTAGAATCGTGGACTTGTGTAACATCGCTAAGGATGTCTTGTCACAGACAAAAGATTCTGTTCAACAACTCCAATCTGTTATTCGCAGAAGCCAAGCCTGACTTGAAACTGAGATCAAGAATACATCTCATCAAGGAAAATCGTAAAGAAAACTATCAAAAAGGACTTGAAGAATCTGAAGAGTAACGAAAACACTTCTGTGTCATCTTCCTCTGAGATTCTGACAATGTTGAAAGAGGCAGAGGCCATAACTTTTACAGCTTTTGAATCATTTTTCTCATTCACTGGCGAGTCGAAGTCAGCATCAGATCCAAGTAGGTGGTCACTAGTTTCCAAGCTGATGCACCAGAAAAGGGTGGCAAGCACTGAAGGACAAGAAGCAATTGAATGTGAATTTGCAGAAGTAGATGCCGCTTTGGAAGCACTGGCAGGTTCCAAAGCAAGCAAATCAAATGATCTACAACAGAAACTACTGAGTTTGGAGTTGTGAATACAACACCTTGAAGATGGAATTGAGTGTTTATTCAGGAGGTTGATCAAATCCAGAGCCTCCTTTCTCAACATCTTCAATTAATTGTACAGAAACTAATACTTATTGACCATTCAAATGTATATTGTACAGTTTATAATGAATATACAGATCTTTTACCAATTAATCAAACTCTCGATCTTGTCTAATATATATCCATTTTGTTTTACATTTTTTCCTCCCCCATATCTACGTTAAAATAGAACTAAATCTTGCGCTAATTATTTTTTTTTCTATTCATATCCATTTATTGTCAATGTCCGATGTAATTATTGACAACTTTCAGGAGTGAAAAGAAGTTAAATGCAAGAAAATTTGGCAAAACTTTTGAGTTTTACATTTTCTATTTTTACACGAGTTGATGAAGACAAAACCATTAAAAATTAGAAAACCTTATGTTTTGGAGACAATTTCTGAATAGTATAAGATTAAGGTGAAATTACATTTTTGATAAGCACTATTATAAGCAAAAATGTGCCAAAGCACATGATGTGGAGCTGTCAATATTCGCTTTGTTGCTCATCGGAAGAGATGATTAACTTGCACTAATTGAGATTTAATAATGGCACTGTCATGGTTTTGTTAATTAGTTCTCACACGTTTTAAGCTATGAAAAATGTGAGTGTAGTCTTTGTGTTAGGGGTTCAAGGGAATCATCTGCACGCTCACTAATTTATGTCATTTTCCTTCAATTTAGCTACACATGATGGTTCACCATTCTTAGATCTTGCCGTCAAATTTCTCCAGCATGGAAACTTTTATAAACAAAAATCAAAGCCATTGTTGAAAAGGTCGTATGGATCAATCAGAGAAATAAAATGTTAATGATGACAAAATGTCTCCTTTCAACAAAAATATCCAACTACCTGCAAATCCATATACCTAACATAGCAGAAGAGACCTTGGAATTAAGATCTTGATGCATTTAATTTAATTTTCGCCACGACTGGCTTTGACAATACCATATTCAGTGTCTCCTTCAAACACTACATTTAATTAGTCTTCATCACGAGTGTTTTTTTTATTCTGATTTTATGTGAACGACATTATTTCACTTGCATGACAGCTTAAAAAATGGACAACATGTCGTTTATTAGAGAATGGCTTGATGTTTAAAGGGAAAGCATACATTTGAATGCTTGTCGTTTGTATTTTAGTGCAATCGTATTCACATGGAAATGATAAGTTGCTCGAGTAAATGAACTCAAACCACTGCATATAAAGTTTTCTGGATACGATCTTGCTCATCAGGACAAAATAAAATCAGCTGATCTCGGAGATCCTATTTTTGATGAAATGCCCATGAAATGCTCATGGAAGCAATCAATTCCTTTTCGATTTATATCTTTGGCGAACTTGTTTCAGAAACAAACGAGAAGAAGGATTCAAATGTTGCCAGGGTGATTGCTTCATTTTCCCTTATCATCTTAAAAATCTCAGGATCTTCACTATTGCTGTGCTTGTTTTCGAACCTTTTCAAATTCTTTAAGGCTTGTTGATGGTCTTCTTCACAATTTTCCTTGATGAGATGTTACTTTGCTGATATATTCAACTTCTGTTCTATTAACTGAATTGCTTTCCTCCGGAGTTTCTGTGAATATATACTACGAGGTGTTAAGAACATGAGGATCTCATACCAATAAAAAATCTATGGAGGTACCATGTTCCTGATTTAGATTTAAAGAAAATGTAAACATTATATCTTCCATTGTCTGTGCAATGTTTCTCGCCTACTATACATCACCAATGCATTAGCACAAACACTATTTTAATTTTGAATCAGAAAGTGTCTCTAAATCTGAATCATACAACTCCAATGACAACCCTCTTTGTTACATTATTGCAGGGAAAATTAGTTGGGGGTAGCATTTTCCTTTTTTACACACATGTGCATAATATATATTATTATAAAGGACTTCATAAAACTTTTGTTGTCCTGCATTGGTGTTTCTGCAACAGAAAGGCAAGATCCGAACAATATTGCATATATTGCACTGGTAAAGTCTGAGTTGGACGATTCTATTGTCACCCAACAAAGAGATAGCCAATGCATTTATTTATTTAATTTTTCAACAGGAACTGAAACACATCCAAAGTGTCTAGATAAACCCACGAGTGGCATTGGCTATACCAACACATTGGCACGATGTGAGCTGATTAAAATTTATTTTTTTGCCAATTATTGCGGCAAGATTAGATGTCTCTCCTTATTATAATTAATTGATCTTGATGCTAAAATTTGTTGATTGTTGCTCTAAAAAAAGACAAGATCCGATAACATGTGATTCAAACAACGATGAGATTCTGCATGTCTCTTTCACTCTAACAATATAAATTCAGCAGCTAGCAATTGAGGAATGCTAGTCACAAGACAGAACCACAACTTGAATCACAAAATACAAGCCTTCTCTATTCTCTATCAAATCAGAAAATGGCCAGTTTCCATTCAAGATCTAACAGTTTGCCTTCTAGGCCACACCCTGTAATTTCAGAACTTGATCAGGTTATGAACAGATTGAGAGATTCACAAGCCCCCTCTACATCCTCATCTTCAATCAGCAACAATCTGATTTCCCTTCAAGATTTGCATGATTGTGTTGACAAGTTGCTTCTTTTGCCTCTTACACAGCAAGTTCTGGTGCATGAACACAACGCAAGACATGTAGATGAGGTTTTAGATGGATCTCTTAGGATCTTGGACTTGTGTAACATCACCAAGGATGTCTTGTCACAGACAAAAGATTCTGTTCAACAGCTCCAATCTGTTATTCGCAGAAGACAAGGCTGTCTTGAAACCGAGATCAAAAAATACATCTCATCAAGGAAAATTATAAAGTAAAATATCAAAAAGACCTTGAAGAATCTGAAGAGTAACGCGAACACGTCTGTGTCATCTCCCTCTTAGACTCTGATGATGTTGAAAAAGGTTGAGGCCATTACTACTACCGCATTTGAATCATTGTTGTCATTCATTGCCGACTCAAAGTCTCCATCAAAGCCAAGTGGATGGTCATTAGTTTCCAAGCTGATGCACCGGAAAAAGGTAGCAAGCACTGGAGAACAAGAAGCCATTCAATGTGAATTTGCAGAAGTGGATGCCGCTCTGGCAGGTTCGAAAGCGATAAATTCAAATGATCTGCAAAAGAAACTACACAGTCTGGAGATGTGCAATCAACATCTTGAAAATGGAATTGAGTGCCTTTTCAGGAGGATGCTCAAATCCAGAGCTTCCCTTCTCAATATTTTCAGTTAACTGCACATTGTTACAGAAACTAGTTCCAGTGACCATTCAAATGTATATTTGTACAGTTATAATGAACACAGATATCTTTTGCTAATTAATCAAACTGCTTTATTCTGATATCCATTTTGTTTTACATTTTCTATCCTCCATATTTACAACAGAATTTAACTAAATCTTTAGCTAATTAATTTAGTTTTCTCTACACATCCATTTATTGTGAATCGATTGTAGTAATAAAAATCTTAGAAGTATTCTAGAGGATTGTAACACCTTGCATTTTTCGACTAATAATTTCGGTAATTTTTTTTCAAATTTAATATTGATGTTTGATGGTTAAATTTTTTTAATATATTGTTTAGGTGATTAATGAAGTTTAGAAGTGATTTGAAGTTGTTATATTAAGTAGGAATTGATTAAAATTGGAAGAAAAGAGAAATGTGTAACGAATTACAGGTCGTTCAGTGTGTTTGAGCAAACTACATGTCGTTTTCATGTGCTGTCGTTTTTAGTGGAATGTTGTCATCCGCGCGTGTGACTGTGGGCTGAAAACTGAAGCTACATGTCGTTTTGTTTTTCTTTTAAAACCATCCACATCACCTCTTCATTGCAACCACGTTTCTTCTTCTTCTTCGTTCCTCACTCGTTCAAACCCTCACAAACCCGATCTCTTCCATTTTTCTCCGCCTCTAATCCTTTCTTTTCTCTTCTTTTCATCAATCAAGGTAAAGACATGAATTTAAATTGATTATTGTCTTATATTTTCTGTTTAATTTCGTTTGAATTGGTTGGTTTTCGAATTTCTAAGCCATTTCCGTTGAATTTAGCCTTGAATCTTGTTGGATTTAGATGAACTGAGGATGGGAAAACATGAATATAAGTGGAATATCATGATTTGATGATTGTGTTCATATGGGTGTTTCGGTCCAAAGTTTGAAAGGACGATTCTGGTAGTTTGCTGTTGTTGTAAATGAATCCGACGGTGGATTTAAGTTTCTGGAGTGGTTTTGAGTTGATTGGAATGGTCAGAAACGTTGGGTCTCGATCGGTTTGGGATTTGGAACATTTTGGTGTGGTTTTGTGTACAAAGGACAAAAACGTAAATGTTCATGAATCTAAATAAAATGAGGACTAGACCAGATATTTTGCTCATTGGTTCAGTTTTGACGAAAGGGCCTGAGTTGTAATTTTAACAAGTGGAGGGCCATATTTGTAATATTCTAAAAAGAAGGCACTAAGTTGTAATTTTAGAAAAGCGGAGACTTGATTTATAATTTTGAAATATTTTGAGATTCAATTTATAAATTCTAAATATTTAGACTTGATTTGTGATTTTAAAATATTTAGAGAATTAATAATTCTAAAAGGTTTGGTAAATAATGTGTAATATTTCTAGGGATCTTAAGACTAATGTAATTCTATGAGATGTTGGATTTTCTAAGAAAATGTTAGATATTTGATTGAATTAGGATTTTTGATATTTTCGAGGTCTGAGTCTGCATTTGCATTCATATATACTCTGTATTGTTACAATTGTCACATCTGAGTTTGTTGTGATCCATCTTTGTTTCAGAGCTTTGTTTGACTTCTAAGATGACCAATCATTCACCGGTAAACTGTGAGTTGGATTATTAGTTTAGTGTTCAGGTGAGTGCGATGACAGTTTCAAACACATAGACTATGTCTTCTGAACCTTATATGTTTTTTATGTGTCTGAATTTAAGAATATTTTTCTGAAATTTGTATTCTGCTTTTGAGTTTAAATGTATTTTTTGATATAAATATTTTACTTTGAAATAAGTATTCTGCTTCTGTAAGTATATATATTTTCTGAATTAATATTCAGTATTCTATTTTTTATTTCTAATATATATATATATATATATAATTAAATATTAAATTTATATATTTTTTGTAAAATAATTTTTGTTATGTATGCTCATCTTGTGAAATAAGTATTTTTATCTGTTTTGAATTTTGTTTTGAGTTTTTGAATAGATATTTTGTTCTAAAATAAATATATTTTTGTATTAAGTATTTAGTTTCTAATATTTAGTATATTTTCTGTAATAATTTTTTTGTCTAAATATCAATATATTTTTTTATATAAATATTTTGTTCAGTATTCTAAATTATTATTTGTTTAATATTTTGAAAATATTTTCTGTTAAGTATTTTGTTATGAAAATAGATAAATTTTATGTAAATATATGTATGTTTTGTATGTCTATCTGTTAAAATATATTTCTGTAAATATTTTGATATGAGACACCTAGTTACGGGGTACATAGTCTTTCGTATACCAATGCTCTATCAAGGCCTAGTTATCAGGGTTGGTGGTAACCGTATGTACCATGCAAACACACGCGATATTTCTGTTTGGTGGCTTAGTCCACATTATTTATCCTATCTGATTTGGTCCCATTCTCTAACCTTGCTTTATGATATTTATATTTCTGATACAAACAAAAATGTCTGAATGTATATTATTTACTTTGGATATAAATATTTTGGCAAATATATTCTAAAAATTATATTATATTAGAATTCTATTTATTTTGACTCTTTCATCTATTTCTGGCCTCATTAAATTTTTAAATGTTTTATTCTCAGTAACTATTTTGGAAATAAAATATTTTATCTAATCTATTTACTTTGAACCGTTTGACCGTTTGTTGTCTGTCTTGTTGCGAAGGATTTTGAAATGAATTTCTGAACTACTATCTATATGCATACGAGTGTATATTATCGATATCTGTATAAATATCTGTTTGTAGTATTTTCTGAAATTATTTTCAAAACAGTCTCTATGAGGTACGTATGAGGCGATTTGAAGTGTCGTTTCCTTACTGAGTTTACTCACTCCATTTCCTTTAATATTTTCCAGGTTATTCAGCATTTGATATCTGATTCTCTACGCTCAGTGAGACATCTGATTCGACAGCGAGTGTCTATTTGTTTGGGGCCCAGTTTGCCTTTTTGTATTAGTTGTTCCATACCAAATTTCTATGAGTTATGTTTGTACATGAATAGTTTGTATATTTTGGTTAATAATAATTATTTTTAAATAATTCCTTTATATATTTTAACTTATGTTTTATTACTTAGTAATATTATTTGATAATAAAAATCATTTAATTATTTTTATAAATAAAAATCATTTAATTATTTTTGTTAATCATGGTTTGAAATAGAAATATGATAAATGTTCTATACTCTGAGACTTGTGCGATATGGGTCGGGTTCCTTTAGATGGTTCAACTCGTATACCAGTCATGGTCCGATTTTGGGTCGTGACAAGTATCATCTCCATGGGAAACGATTCTAATTGTAATCAAGAAATAAAGTAAAAATAAATAAAAATATCAAATTGTTGTTTTTTTTGGGGGGGTTGTAAATAAGAGCAAGTAAGAAATTAATCAAGATACTCAATAATAGGAAAATGTTAGGGCTTTCGAGATAAAACTCAGGATCTAGTTGACTAATGAATGAAATTGGGTTTTAAGGAATGGGTGTGAGTGTTCTCTCCACATAAATCACTTAAGGTCTCTTTCAAGGTCACTCAAGTCGTACATATGCTTCCTAGGAAAGTTCTTTCGGCATCACCTAACCAAACTAGGCCTATTAGGTTCATTGAGAAATTTCATCAAATATCTTTTAGACACAAAGTATTCCTACTCTAGCACACAATAAGTTTTATGCTTGTAAATATAACCCAATCTTCATTTTTCAATTAATCACTTGGGCATGTCAAAAACAACATTGTGGTAGCTAAGTACAATATCATTCAATGCAAAACAAGTCACAAAATCATCACCGACAATGGATATAACAATAAATACACAATTAACAATAGATATAATAATAAAGGCACATAATCCATTATAGTCATTTATTAAAGCAACATTAATCGAATGTTTACATATCTAATAGCCTAACAAAAATCTAAGCTATCATATTTACAAAATAAAACATAAAACAAGAAATAAATATTCTAAACATATTTCCAAACAAAGAAAAAGAAGATAAAAGGAAATAATAAACTTCTCTCAATTGATGATAAAAGGCCTCTTCAATTTCTCCTCTCTTTCCTCTTCAATGCTTAGAATTCTTCTTGGGAATCGATATGAGAGAAAAGTTCTCTCTTTTCTTGATATGTGTGCAACCCAAGATGCCAAAAATGGACTGAAAGAGGTATATTTATACCCTTCTTAGTTCCCCACAAATCCTAGCAACAATCTCTCAAAAATGCCTTCGGTGTGTGCTTTGGTCCCCATTCTTTTTGTCCTCTTTCCGACACACTTTTCTCTCTCTTACGGTCAAGGCCATGGTTAGCACCATGACCATGGCGTTGGCTACGAACATGGCCTATAGGGTGTGGGCGACTCCATGACCATGGCCTGTTATTGCCCAAATTGCAACTTGGTGTGCTTTCGTCCGATTTTTTTGCACTTTCTTCTATTGATCTTGCAACTTTAAAAACATTTTTTCATGCATTTTTATTCTTATTTCATGCATCCTCATCACCACACACATTATACAAAAAGTGCGTAAATTCAATAGAAAGTGCATGAACAAAGGGTGATAATGCTTGGAATTCTTACTAAAATGCTAAGCAAATTTAACTTACATCAATCACATTTCTGATTAGCTATGATTCATCTATTCAACAACTAAATAATCAAATGAAGTCCTGTAATATTTTTCATTTTGTCAGTTCCATGAATAATGAATACAGTGAGATTGGCATTGCTGCCCAATGGCGGTCCTACTGGTCTCTTCTTTGATCTGAAGGAGCAATCACCTTTCTGATTAGCTATGATTCATTTATTCAACAACTGAAATAATCAAATGAAGCACTGTAATATTTTTCATTTTTTCAGTTCCATGAATAATGAAAGTGTATGAAGGTAAAGTATTGTCATAGTGCAACTCTTTTTTTCAAATTTTATGTTTGCATCATTTTGTGGTATAAATGCTAAATTAAATTAAACAGAGAATGTGGCACTAGCCCATTAGGGCATGTGCAATAATACTCTTTAAAATATTATATTTTATTTCATTTTTTATTTTGAATTTTGAACTAACTCTAACAACACTTATAATTTAAGTTTCGTATTCAATATTTAGTAATAAATCAAGTAAAAAACATTTTAGTACTACAATTTCTCAATAAAAATAAAAAATTATTATTTACTCTCTAATACTCTTCATTTAATTCATCAATAAAATATTAACTTTCTAATATATTTTTTAATCTAATATACAAGGTAAGTTAACAAATAAATAAAAGTAAAAATAAAATAATATACTATAAGGCTACTTAAAAATAGTCTGTTGGACATGCTCTTAATATTAAATAGTCGAGAGTTCATGATAATCAATGTATTAAGCATTAAAAAAAAAAAAAAAGAGAATGCAATGGTGGCCCATTCATGGACTAGAGAGAACTGCTAATGACTATTGTTGTTGAAGAATTGATGCTTTTGCTGTCATTAGTCTTAGAAAAAAAAACTGATTGAGATCCTTGATATGCAATACCTAGGTGATATTTGGCAAATAGTTTAATTGTAATTTTGGAGAGTTTGGGCGAAAGTGGTAATTTTAGGGAATTTAAGTTAAAAATGCAATTTTAGAAAATTTGGGGATTTAATAATAAATTTTAAATATTTGGAGGGCTAATTTATAAAATTTGAAAAGTTGGGGACTATTTTATAATTTTTGGGGCCTTAGGGACTAAAGAATAATTTTGGAAAAATATAAGGGCAAAATTGTAATTTTACATGAGTATCGATTTTTGAATCGAGGGCTATTAATTTCGACCTAAGAGAGTTTTCAACGTCTAGCGAGTGTCGGTACCTGCATTTGTATTTCATACATTTAATATTGTCACAGTACCACATTTTGATATTTATTCTATCTGTACTTGTTCAGTTTCGTGTTCCTATCAACGGGACCAGCCACCTGCTAGTGCGTTTGACTGGATCCTTAAATTTGGATTTCAAGTGAGTGAAATGACAACTTTAGATGTATAGGCTGTGTCTTCAGACTCTGTATGTAGTTTTTGTTGTGTCTGACTATGATCTGAAATTGGACTAATAATTATTTGGCTAATTAATAATCCAAATTATGTGATTATTAATCTACAAAATTTATGTTTCTAATATATAATATTTATATATGGTATATATAAATATTTTTTTGCAAAATACTTTATACTCTGCATATTCGTCTGTTAATATTATTCGTATATAATATTCTGATATGGGACACTTAGCTACGGGGTACGTAGCATTTGGTATACCAATGCTGTCACGACTCATAGTCGGATATGTGACCGACGTACGAGGCAGACCGTCTGTGGAAACCTGATACATCCCACACAAGCCTATATGTATAGACATTCTACCCGATTTATCCAAATATTTATTTAAAATATTTATAAAAATATTTATAAATGAAATAAAATCATATATATATATATATAAATATCAATATATATATACAATATAGTAAAAATATTAATAAATATATAAAATCATCAAAGTTAATCCCAAAATACAAAAGTGTGACCCAGTATCCCAACAGTAACCCGATGTGGAGCTCTATGACAGAACAAAATAGAGTCCGAACGAGGGGCACTCACTATAATGAAGAAGTGTTTCACTAGGATCGAGATACGGATTTGATGTTGAGAGTCAAAATGTCACCTGTAAAAGAGGTTAACAATAGAAAACAGAAGAAAAAGGAGTAAGAATCCCTAGTGAGGAAACAAAACTTCGAATCGCCTCATTTGTACAACACAAGACTGGTTTGAAATCATTTTTCAAAATACCACACACATACATAGATACCATATAGTATACACACTATATACATAATACATTTTCTGAAATTCGTTTTACCAAAACGTTCGTATCATATCATACAACATGCATTCAGACAATATATATACATATACTTGTGAATTCATAATACAGGACCATAAAATATTTCCATGTAGCAGTGTGGACTCCGCCACCTGACCACTCAATAAAAGCGTGTTTATGAAATGGATGCACGGTCACTCTATTACCCTAGTAACTAGGGTCATAACAGAGCATTAGTATACCAAATACTACGTACCCCGTAACTAGGTGTCCCCATGTCAAAATGTGATACATACATAATATTTCACATACAATCATGCATCATCTTTTCCTTTATTCCATCATTTATAAAATACTCTTGTATATATATATCAATATATACTTTATAATTTCCATAGCAAAACGTTGGTTATTATTAATTACATAGTTTAGATTATTAATTAACCCAATACTTATTAGTCCAATTTCATATTATAGCTAGACATATCAAAAATAATATACTCAATTTTGAAGACACAGAATATGTGTCTGAAGCTGCTATTTCACTCACCTGATATCCAAAGCTGCGGATCTAGTCAAACACCGCTCGTGAGTGGTTGCTCGCGCTGGCAGGCACACGGAACTGTAACAACATAGACAGAACAGATATCAAAATGCGGTACTGTAGCAGTACCAATGCATGACATGCAAACACAGATGTTGACCCTCGGAGTCGCTGAAAATCTATATCGGGAGTGAATCTGTCACTCTCGACCCAAAATAGACGATCCACGTAAAATTACAGTTTGATCCCGACCAGTGTAAAATTACGTTTTAGTCCCCGAGACTTGACAAATTACAAAACAGTCATCAAATACTGATGGGATTACCGACTAACATCCATAAGTCAAAATCCCAAATTCGCTCTTTAACTCTCAAAATTCACAAATTTGTCCTAATTCCTTAAAATTACAAATATATCTCAAAGTTCTCCAAAATTACAAATTTGGAACTTGACTTTTCAAAATTACAAATCCATGCTCCCAATTTTCAGAAATTACAAATCTATAATAAACTTTCTAGAAATTTACAAAACACTAAAACCACAAGTTTTATTCTCAAAATTACTAACTTTTTTATTCGATCGACCAATATCAAAACTAATCATATATCCTGACTCTAATCGATCCCCTGGACATGAATCTAACCTCAGATTTCACAAATAAACTCTCAATCATGTTCAAATCATCAAAACTCGAACTAAGCCCTAGTTCATTCAAATGGTCACCAAATCAATCGATTCAAAGCTTGAATCGTGTTCATCTAAGTCCTGTCTAACATGATATAGCATTATCTAACATACATTCATCAGGAATCATCCGAAAATTGAAACTCATTTCAAATTCGACCAAATGACATTTTCATGAATCAATGCATGAAAATGAGTTAGAAATGAAAAAATGATGTTAATCTTACCTCAGAAATTGATTAGGAATGTTGGGGAAGCAATGTGAGAGAGTTTAAAATAGAACCTAGACTTAAAATTACATGTTAATCCTTGATTTTTCAAAAATTTACCAAACAGACCTCAAAACATCTCTATTATCAAATCAAACCTTAAAATATTCAAAAATTACATTCTAGACCTAAACATGTAAAATATCAATTTTGGTCCCTATGATAGAAACTTACCTAATTAGTCCTTTTCACGATTCAACTAACAAATCCGCTTCAAACCAACCCCCATCCTTCCAAATCACTTAAATCATCACCCAATCTTTTTTATTCATAACAATCATTCATCAACTCTCAGAAAAAAATTCAATAATTCATTTAGTTCATCCAAATAAATCCCTACAATTACAACCCTCTTCAATCTCTAAAATCCAACACAAAATCTATTCAATTCTTGATTAAATCCATCAACATCCATAAAAAAACCAACTAGAATTCATCACCAATCCAACTATTTTCCATCAAAATTCGGATTTGACAAGACCCATTTAAGAATAAGTTCAACATTCCAAAACCTAAGTTAAATACGTACATTCTAACCTCATTCCAACATAACCCATCCAAAAACCATCACTAATTTCACCAAAACAAGCATCAAATTCGAATTATACAGTCAAAACCGTCACTCGCAAATCCTAACCAAAAACCCATTGTTCTTCCATGGAAAATGAAGGAAAAAGAGAAAAGAGAGAGAGAGAGATTTTTACCTTGGTTTGATGCAAAGACATTGAATGGAAGCAAGAGAGAGAGAGAGAGAGAGAGAGAGAGAGAGAGAGAGAATGGTTGGATTAGAAGAGAAGTGAGGAAGTGAGGAAGAAAGACGTGGATGTAATGAATAAATGAAAAGAGGGGCTGCGGGTTTTAATTTTTTAGAGGAAGAGGCGCAAAACGCCGTTTTGGTGCTAGCTTCTTCATTTTTTTCTTGTGAACGTATGCAAAACGGCAACACTTCCATCATTCATTTTATTTTTGCTTCTTTCTTTCAAAAGGCAATACATTCAATAGATTTCTTTTTTTTTTCAAATTTCTTTTTCATTGAAAGATAATAATTTGAAAGACAATAAAATGTATTCCCATTTATTTATTTTTTGCCAAATTTAAAGTGTTATATTAATAATTCAAATTGAAAGATAATAAATTTAACTAGTAAAAATCAATGGATATAATCACTTATAAAGTTGTGGAACAAATAAATATATTTATTTAATTGAGAATTAGAAAAATATACTTAATGAGAATAACAAAATAACTATATTGATATAAATCAAATTATGTTTATTTCAAAAATAATATCTATTTTGTATTAAATAAAATTGTTTCAAAAAAACTATTTTATGGAGTTTTAAAACTTTGAAAAATGCAGGATATTGTATATTTTTTTCCTTAAAAGAAATTTGTGCTGGAATTTTCAGGCGATTCAGATTAGAAGAGATAGTGAGATATACTGAATGGATGCTTAGCAGTAACATGAGAGAGTTTGAAGAAGAGATCTGATCAAAATAGATGGTGGTGAAAATAGCAATTGTCCAATATCTGCCAAGATAAGCATCTATAAGAAACATTGGAACATCTAACCAATCGAGATCCTTTTAAATGGTTTTTGCGTGTTTCAAGCTAATGGTTCATACAGGATATGTCTTTACTGACATACTCTCTTTACTCATTTTAGGTTGTCACTCCTCAGATTTCAGAGCTCATGAAGGAACTCAGAAAGTTAAAACCGTAGATTTGTTCTGATAAAGTCTTGCTCTTTATATGGAGTACTTTTATTATTTTTTGTTTTGTAATGTTGCAATTGTTTGACTTGCAGGTCGTAACTGTGGGAGTAGTAGGTGGATCTGATCTTTCGAAGATATCAGAGCAGCTTGGAAAGACTGGTATGTTTGATTAGCTTCACATGTTATGTGCTTGTTGGAGAAAAATGTGGGATTAGTAATTTTCACATTTATCAATGATTATGATTCTGTATTCTCTAAGAGTGGACTTGTGGCTCATACAGAAGGAAAACTAATTGGCACTCAGGTATCGTTTCAGGACACTCACTTGAAAAGATTTAAATCAAAGAGCTGTAATTTCTTTCTTTTTGAAGAAAACATTTAAGGAAATTGAATTTATTGCTCAAAATTAATGTGCTCTTGGTGGATTCTATGTTTCCCATTTTTCCAGAGCTTCAAGTCATTCCTTGGAGAAGAAAAGCTTAAGGTTAGATCACATTCCATTTTACGTTCCAATTCTATGAGTTAATTTTAGGAAACAAGGGTTATTAAAAAGAAATATAGATATATTGATTTAAAATTATATTTTTCGTTAATGTTCAAGAAAATGCTATCAAATCTATATGTTTAACATTTGGAGAATACGTGCGTAAAGATGAATTGACGGAGGGATTTTTCAGAACCATATAGACAGCTGACAGAGAAATGTCTATTTTAAAGTTAAAGCTAATTATAGGACAGCATTATAGCAAAATATATAACAGGAATGGACTTATGTAACTTGCATTTAAGTCGGAAATCAGTGAATGAAGCAAGAAAATGTGTTGATGCAGAAATTATATGTGTACTCTATTGATGGTCTATGATACTTGTGCAGGAGTTTATAAATTTTACACTTCACTACATTGCAGACTTGGATATTCCAATAAAAAGGTGACTAGTGATTCTATAGCAAAAGAAAGTTTCATTTGCATAAAGCAGCGTAAGGTTTTGATCTGGCAATTTGTTCATACAGAGGAACATTTATAGAATTCCGAAGTGGGATGCTTAACGTATCTCCAATTGGGAGAAACTGTAGCCAAGAGGAAAGGGATGAGTTTGAAAAATATGACAAGGTATGAATTCCTTTCTTTTGATATTTTTTATTCAGCCTCTGGTTAATTTATATAATCTTAATGTGGGTTACATAATGATGTTCCAGGTTCATAACATACGCCCCAAAATGGTAGAAGTGTTGCGCAAAAAGTTTGCTCACCTTAACCTGACCTTTTCAATTGGTGGACAGATTAGCTTTGATGTGAGTCATATACTATGTTCTCTGACTATTCTTTAACTCTGTGTATGGATTGTGGATTGGAACATTGGTAATCTTCAACTGAACTTTGTGTTGATCTGCCATTCTGTACCAGGTTTTTCCTGCAGGTTGGAACAAGACATACTGCTTGAGATACCTTGAAGAATTTAACGAAATTCACTTCTTTGGTGACAAAACCTACAAGGTTATCTTCTTATTCTATTTTTTGCTATTTTGGTCACACTAAACAGTCAGTTGTTCAGGATTCATATGTTCTTTTTTTTTTTTCCATTTCAAATGACCTTAAGTTCATCCTGAAAATCCAAGTTTCAAGAGAGCTGTTCAAGATTATATGAGTCTGATACAAACTAAAAACACCTGCAAGTGTTTCATCATTCCCGCTGGAAGTTGTAGTGTCTCCATTATCTTAGTTAACTTTTGTTGCAATTTTTTTTAGTTGAAAATCTTGCATTAACTGATTTTTTTGCTTCGACAGGGTGGAAATGACTACGAAATCTATGAATCAGAGCAAACTGTGGGTCACACAGGTTAGTAGAACGTTGCATTTTAACATTTTGGATGCCATTTTGTCTATGCATATCGATAATTTCATTTCTTCTGTTAATCGGGTTAAATTTGAAAAATGTAACTTCAGCATGGAGGTATTTAACTTTTAACTCACCAAGTTTCGGACATGTTCATCAATTAAAGGACTAGTTCTATTTACATATAGTCTAGTTATTACAATACAAAAACTGCAGTACAAAACTTTGCACAAAATCTATGATTATTTGGTGACAGTCACATTATCCGTGTTTCTTCCATGATAATTTATAGGTTTTCCTCCAATGTGATTCTATTTTCTTCAACTTGTCATCTGTAACTGCAGCATCTGAATTTCATGTACTGCAATAATCTACATGCTCAGTTCTATCATGAATGCAGTATCCATCATGAATCCATATATCACACCATGCTATAAAAGGACATACATTGCTTCTCTTATTTTGACATAAGAGTTGGTTTTAGTTGGATGGTTATGAAGTCCTTCAACTCAATTGTTCATATCCTTTGCAGTTACCAGTCCGGAAGATACAATGGCACAATGTAAAGCCCTGTTCCTGGCAAATCTCTGAGTTTTGATGGTGTTGGCTTCAATTGTATTGCATCTGATTTGTAATTTGCACACATTTTGAATAAACATCCATTAGAGATTCATGCTCGAGCTTTGAACAACAAAGAATGAGATGAAATTATGTCCATGTAGAACTGCCTTTTAATTTTTTTTAAACATATATTACTTGCATTTATGATGTTGCAATTCCATTTGCACCATTCACCAACATCATTAATATTTCCTCAACTTCTATTTAAGACCCTCTTGAAATAAACTTCTTGCGGTTCATTTGGTCGAAGAAATAAAAGATTGCAAAGTTATTATGTGAGGAAAAATTGAAACTTTAATGAAAAACTATAACTCTTTCTGATAGTATCAAAATATATACCCTTTTAAGGCAATATGTATTGTATACCACTCAAGTGTTTGTTTTATTTAGAACTGATCATCTGTCAATTTACTAATTATCAATTTTAATAAATTGACAATTCGTCCCTAAATATTTGTGAAATTTGGTATATTTCTTTTTTTACTTCAATAATTGAACAACAATTGTAATTAATAAAATAACAATTGCACAAAAATCTGTAAAATAGATAATCTCAATTAGTAAACTGGATAATCTCAATAGGTTAATGGCAACTACTAGTTACAAAATAATTGATAGATTTTGACGAACCTAAACACACAGTCAGTGCTCTATGATCAAGAAACCAATTATAGTGCACTTAAGTACAAGTTTACACAAAACTTCAAGAGATCCTGCCCGAATCAAATCAACCACTGACCATTGACCCAATCTTGATGAACCCTCAACATAGTTTGATCATAAGGTAGTTCAACCTTAAAACAATCGAAGTAAACGTAGTAAGTTGACCCTTTCTTACCTGTAATCTTTCCGAGCCACCAACCATAGTTGTCAAAAGCATCAACCTTGTCATACAAACGAAACCCACCTTTCAGTTCAAGCTTTGCCGGAACCGGCCTGACCTCGTCGACCCTCACGATTTCAGTCAACGGTGTCGTTCCGTCCTCCTCCACCAACGTTTTGTACATTACTTGGTACGAGTTTGCGCCGAGTTTCTTGACGATTGTGGCTCTGTAGTATGAGCCTTGAAAGCCGTCTTCTTTGCTGCAAACTTCCACTCTGTCTCCGCTTCGAAACTCCATTTTTGCTTTCAATGCAAGAGAGAATCAACTTACGAGGTTTCTTGATTTGCCAAACTGGAAATCAAGAATTGGATGAGAATGAACGTTAGTTCATGGCAGGGTTGCTTTGTATAGGAGTTTACCGGTTACTCCTAAGTCACTTTGTTTAGGAATAATAATCTGTTCTGGAATCGGAGAAGTAATAAATAGTTGAATTTAGGTATTAATTTTTGTAATTACCTTTTGGGAAATTCTTGTGTGCCAAGAAACTGAATATCAACTACACTTCCTAAACTGAATGTCAATTAGACTTATTAGGTTAATAGGATTTGTTGTTTTTACATGAACATGATTTTTTGAACTATTTAATTGAAAAATATTAACTGTTCAACCAAATAGATAGAGGATTCATATTCGATTTCACTATAAATTATTATTTTACTTTTTGGATATATATATATTGGTTTGTTGAGAATTAACAAAAAAAAAGCATTTTTTTAATATAATAAACATCAGGTTCAATCTCTTGTAACTAAAAAAATACAATAAACTTTTTTTTACAAAGATAATTCTTATTTAGCTTTTTTCTAAAAGAAAAAAATCTTACATTGTAAAACAAAATCAGTTTTCGAATCTAATTGCAAAAAAAAAAAAGAATTACTAAAAAAAATAACAATTAATTTTTAAATAATAAAAAAAAGGCCTCGGACTCAGACGGCGTCGTTTAAAGTTGACAAGAACTTCTCCCCTTGTGATCTTTCTTGCAGAATTTCCAAACAAAAAATGGCCGATGAGCAAAACCCCAGATTCTTCGTCGCTGTCCATGCAGAATTTCCAAACAAAAAATGGCCGATGAGCAAAAAGTTTCCTTTGTTCTTGATTATGACGCATTGAAAACAATTGGGTTATCATTGCCAGTCTTCAGACTTGTTTGGTAACTAGTTGGATGTAGGAGATATTGTACGTTTTGTAATGATTGCTGATTGATGAATTTTAAAAAAGTAGAAAAATTGACATGATTTTTAATAAAATTAATTATACAAAAACTACTATATATGTTATATACTATTTATGTCCAAACAAGCCCTTCAATGTTTTCTAATATTGGGGTTGATTTTATTGGATGTATGATTGTATTGAAACAGTGGCTAGTCACAGAAAGGGCAAAAGCACAATGGGAAAAATACAAAGACATGCACACTGATGCTAATGCTCTAAACACCGCAAAAGGATCAGGTATGCCATTAGTCTTAGACATTAAAGAGAATGAATCACTTCCGATTGCAAAGCATAATTTTGTCCTACAAAGTTATTGACATCTCTCCGATCACTCCTGTTGATACTTCGAACTTCATGTCATTATTCTTGATTGTTGCTCTAAGAAGAAAATTGTCATACTCTTTTAGACTCCATATTGATATATCTTGAATTCTCTTTGCCATAATTGGGCAACTCATATTTAAGGTTTATTAGTGTTGGCTAGATCTAAAATGTACATTACTTTTCCAAAAACAAAATGTTTGTCAGAAAATATTAGCTTACAAAGTTGAGATTTTAAAAAAATATGCAATTGAAAGCTGAAATGGCCATGGTTATGATAAGATAACATGTCATGCAAGTTAAAGAGTCATTAATTATAGGACTTTGGATTTCTAAAATTACGAGTATTATTTCAGTGGATTTGTGAATATTATGTCTATTGAAAGACTTGTTCTATATTTTGTGTGGATGTAGTTGTATATTTGGATCCAACAATTAATGCAAGTAGTTGTTTTACCGGAAGTAAGCACAACAGTCATTGTTATATGATGCCAATTAATGCAAGTACTAGGGGGTGAAACGAGGAAAGATTAATGTAAGTTAACGAGGCACTCAAATTCAGTCAACTGGAAAAACTAAAAAGCATCGCAATTTAGAACTATAAATTAAGTTGTTAGAGTTTTATTTACTATTTTGTCAGCAGTTGAAAGATTCATGTTCGTAAATCCATTTAAGTATATTTTGAATTATTGAACAACGAAACGATGTATGCTTTGTGGAATATTGACATTGATGATTAAAAGGAGAAAGGAGGAAACAGTAAAGACTACGGCAATAGGTCTTTGTCATTAATTGCACAACAACGAAACGATGTATGCTTTGTGGAATATTGAGATCGATGATTTAAAGGAGAAAGGAGAGGAAAGAGCAAAGACTATGGCAATAGGTCTTTGTCACTAATTGCACAACAACGAAACGATGTATGCTTTATGGAATATTGTTGCGCATGTCCTCCACCCAATACCCAGTGCCAGTAAGCACAACTGTCAATGACAATGAATGATTGTTATGTTCTATGGAACAGAAAGCGTAGACTTGAATGCATTAATAATTGAACAATGAAAGGATATATGTGTGTGGAAAGTTTATCATTGATCAACACCACGAGCCACGACTTAGTACGCCTTCAAATTCACTGTCTGCATCACAAATTTAGAACTATAAATTAAGAAGCTGTTAGAGTTTTATTTACTTTGAGAATTCTTATCGTAAAATATTCTGGTTTCAAGCTGTTCAGTATCATGACTTGTGACCTTAGAGCTTTCTTGCATCTTCTTCTTTGGTTGTTTATCTTAGAAAATTCATTTCATACAAACTCAATCTCTGCCAACGCTGGCGATGTTTTGTGTGTGGAAAAGGAAAGGCAAGCTCTTCTTCGCTTTAAGCAAGACCTTATCATTCCATCCAACCGCTTATCCTCTTGGGATGCTTCACATGCTGACTGCTGCAATTGGCCTGAGGTTGTCTGTGACAACTTAACTGGCCATGTCAAGGAGCTGCACCTTGATAATCCATATGATTTTGATTGGGAATCTGAGTCTGAGTCTAAGAGAAGAACTTATGAAAGATCCATATTGCGGGGCAAAATAAACCCATCTCTGTTGAAGTATTTGCATCATCTGGACATAAGTTGCAATGATTTTGGAGGAATCCCGATTCCAAGCTACTTTGGTTCTTTGGTGAGTTTAACTTATCTTAATCTTTCAGAGGCAGGATTCGAGGGATTGATTCCTTATCAAATG
>CAODLS010488238.1:0-15538 GCA_948243855.1 Flueggea neowawraea | reverse complement strand
CATATTCTAAATTCTCAACTATTCAATTCATTGAAACAATCAAACAACATGTGCACACACAACTACAACATCAAGATTTTAGTTCAGAATTTGTCATACCCTACCCCACACTTAATATTGGACATTGACCTCAAATTTCACAATAAAGCACAAATTTAAGTGAGGATAGGTAGAGGAGAAAAAAATAGAGTTTTGGGACTTCCCTGAATAATAGTTCTGCAAAGGTGAGCTCAAAATTGAGTGGATTCCATCCAAAAGTAGGAGAAACCTTGTAAAATAAAAGAAACACTGAAAACCTAAACAAAATAAACGAAATGGTTAATTAAAAGCTTGGGTTGCCTCCCAAGAAGCGTTTGTTTAATGTCATTAGCTTCGCGTTGATAAAAAAGAAACAAAACAACTAAATAAAGAAAAAGAAAATCAAAACAAATAAAACTAAGTAACAACACAACTACATAAACAAAAGAAACTAACAAAAGAAAACAACGAAACACAAAAAAGAAAAATAAACAAACACAACTAAATAGAAAATGGATAGATTAATAAAGATAAAGCTTTTCTAATATCTTAGTCTCCGGCAACGGTGCCAAAAGCCTTGTACTAGGCAAGTGCACCTATCGATTGTAGTATGAGACCTGAGTACCGAGTGTCATATCCCACAGAGACTAAGAGTACTAGTAATAACTCTCTCTATTATCTAGCCTATAAACACAAAAGGAATGGAGACATGCTAACACACAACACAGCAACACAAAGAGAGTTTAGGAACCGAGCAATCAAGGGTAACAGTAGCATCCAAATGTTGAATGCCCCTAGGACTACCTAAGCAAAACCGACCTGGTCACTAAGTCACTTGTTCATACAATTGGACCATAGAAATTCCTAACATACATTAACCTCTCTCTTGAGTCAGTTAACATCTAACGTCAAGTTGATTAACAGAAATCTCTTCCTAATTAATGCCCCAGCGTTGCATTAAAACTGATTAATGAATTCCCATATTAAGTTTGACCTTAATCCGGAAGATCTACGTCGACCTATCTCTAGGTTTGCATGAAACTCCTCTCACCTATGAGCGATTCAAAACACACGATAAATCTCTCAATTCCCAAGCATGCAATCAATTTTCAAATCAAAACACCGGTAGAATCAATCCAACAACATATATCGTAGATGAGTCTCAATTCATGAACAAAGCAACAAAATAACTAAACCCAATCACAAATTCGTCTTAGGGTTCATCACATTTAGATGCATGTTAATTTAGCTCATAATATTAGTAGAAACAACAACAAAAAATGAAATGAAAATAAGAGAGAATGAAAGAACCCATTGAGAATCCTTCAATCTTCAAGAAATCCACTCGATTTTGATGTCGATCCACTCCAAGGACGTTCTCGCCTTGAAACCCAGCTCTTTCCTTCTCTAGAACTCTATTTTTGTGTGCCAATGGTGGCTCCTTCTGATTTGGGTTTGTTCCAAACTTAAATAGGCCGAAATGGTGTGTTCTGGTAAGACACGACCCAATACGGACATTACACGGCCATGTCTTCGATTCCCAAACCGTTTCTTGCTTTAAAACTTCGTCGTTTCAGCTCTTTAACACGATTGGTTCCGAAACTGGAAAGACACGGACAAAACTTCTAAGACACAGCCGTTTATTTAGCTCCAAGACTGTGTCTTGCTTTCTGAATATGCAATTAGCTCTGACGAATAAGACACGGGCAAATCATGCAATTACACGCCGTGTCTTTGTCTTCCAAACTGTGTCTTGAGTTCTGGAGGTGTGTTCGTGTCTTGTGGTCCCAGACTGTGTCTTGTGTTGAAAGCCTTGAAAGTTGTCGTTTAATCTCCGTTTTGGCTTGCTTTCATTAAATTCTATCAATGCACCATTAAACGACCTGAAAAATAAAATATGAACCAATAAAACACCAGAATCTATAAAAATAACTCAATTATAACCAAAATGATAGGAATTCGATAGTACAAATATGTATAATTGAGCGTTCATCAGGGTTGTTTTGAGAACTATGTGCATTACCCATATAATTTACAACCTCCTTGCAATCTCGGCTTCCATGTTCTCCACCACACAATTCACAAAATGCTGCATGAACTAGTTGTTGCATCATGGATAGCCCCTTGATCTTCTTACTCAATGCTTCCATTTGTATTTCCAAGGTTGTCATTGCATCGACATCATACACCCCTATTTGTTTATTTGGTTTGGAACGAATAGTGTGCCACTGGTAGTTGTTCATATCCATTTTCTCAACAAGATTTTGAGTTGCTTCAGCTTTCTTATTGTTCAGAGTTCCCTCGGCTGCATCATCAATCATCTGCCTTGTTCCTTAGTTCAACCTGTTGTAGAAAGTTTGAATCTGCAGTCATGTGGCCAAACCATGATGTGGGCATATTCTCAACAACTCATTGAATCATTCCCAAGTGTCATACAAAGATTCTGACTTAGTCTGTGTACAAGAAGATATGTCATTCCCGAGCTTTGCAGTTTTGGCAGGTGAAAAGTATTTCAACAAAAATTTCTTTACCATTTGATCCCAAGTTGTAATTGAAACTCCGGGCAAAGATTTGAGCCATTGCTTAGCTATTCCTCACATCGAGAATAGAAAGAGCCTCAACCTTATAGCATCATCCGAAGCACCATTGATTTTGAATGTGTCACAAATTTCCAAAAAATTAGCTAAATAGGCATTAGGGTTCTCATCTTGCAACCCATCAAATTGAACAAACTATTGCACCATTTGAATGATATTTGGCTTAATCTCAAAGTTGTTAGCCACAACAGCTGGTCTTAGAATGCTAGACTCAGTTCCCATCAAGTTCGATCTAGCGTAATCTGACATAGTCATTGGTTGTTTAGCAGTCGCAGCTAATGGTACCTCTTCTGCAACGTTTTGCTCCATTTTTACTTGCCTCTGTCTATTTATCTCTTCTTTCCTTTGTCTAAGTTTGTGCCTATAGTTTTGAAGTGTTGTTATTTTAATTTCAGGATATGTTGGAATCAACCCAGACGGATTTCTTCTGGTCATACACTAACAAAAACCTGAAAGAATAACAAACACAACCCAAATGGAATCACGCGAGGGACCAGGGTTTGTTCCCCGGTAATGGCGCTAAAAACTTGGTAAAGGCAAGTGCACCTATCAGATTGTAATATGTGGACCTCACTACCGAGTGTTGTATCCCACAGAGACTAAGATTACTAGTAATTACCGTTTCTCTATTACCTAGCATACAATTTAACTGGTGAATCAATTAAACTAAACCTAATTAACTATCGACAAACAAACACCAAACACAACAGTGAAAAGAGTTAAAAACCGAGCAATCAAGGTAAAAAGTAGCATCGAGGTATAGTATCCCCCTAAGACTTCCTAAGCAAAACAGATTTTGTCACTAAGTTACCTATTCACACAATTGGACCATAGGAATTCCTAAAATATGTTAACCACTCTCTCGAGTCAATTAACCTCTGACGTCAAGTTGATTAACCGGAATCTCTTCCTAATTAAAACCTCCACGTTGCATTAGCACTGATTTGTGAATTCCCATATTAAATTTGACCTTAATCCAGAAGATTTATGTCGACCTATCTCTAGGTTTGTGTGCAACTCCTCTCACCTATGAGTGATTTTAAACACACGATAAATCTCTCGATTCCCTCACATGCAATCATATGTCAAATTGAAATGTCAGCAGAATCAATCCAACAACAACATATATATCATAGATGAGTGTCAATTCATGAACAAAGCAATAAAATAACAAAACTCAATCACAAATTCGCCCTAGGGTTCTCTACACCTAGATGCATATGAGTTTAGTTCATAATTGCAGTAGATAATACAACAGAAATGAGTTGAAAGCAAGAGTGAATGAAAGAACCCATTGATAATCCTTCAATCTTTATGCAATCTCTTTAATCTTGAAGAAAACCCACTCCAAAATTGTTCTCCCTTTGAAACCCAGCTCTTTCTTTCTCTAGAGCTCTATTCTTGTGTCCAAATGATAGCCTCCTCTCTTCTGATTCCTGAAACCCACTTATAGGTTGAAATGAGGTAGTCTGGCAAGACACGGGCAAATCAAGGCATTACACGGCTGTGTCTTTCACTCCAAAACCGTGTCTCGTGTTCTGGAAGTGGATTTAACGAGGTACACAACACACAGACACATACATGCCCGTGTCTTCCACTTTTAGGCCGTGTCTTCCTTCAAATTATGTCATTTTAGCCACTGGACGCATATTCTTCAAAATGTATTACTACGCGAGCACGAAACCTCAAGACACGACCATGTCTTGCTAGACTTTGTGTGTTTTGCAAGGCAGTAAAGGACACAGACAAAACCATACATTACACGGTCATGTCTTGATGTTCCAGGCTTTCCACTGCTTATCTACTTCGAGCATAAGCACACAAGGTTGGTAAGAGGGTCGTTTGAGGAAGAAATTGCTGGAACAAGATCGCCATCTCACCTAGAGCTTTATGGTTCTCCTCATTCTGCCCCCTCAACGCCTCATAGTCGGCGAGTGGAATAGTAGGAACAACAATTCTCGTGGCTCCATCTCTAACTCTGACAACAACTACTCTCATCTCCTCCTCATGATGACCAGTTTGTTAGGAAGATATTCCCTCCATGCTGAATGTTGTAGATGTTGATTCTGAAGATGAACTCTTTCACCAATATCGACGAACAAGGCTTTTTGTTCAATGATTCCCATATGTGGCGCCAATTGTTGTTGAAACCTGAAAAAATAGAACACGATGAGGTCAGGATGCTTCCCAGAGAAATCTCCGACGCTCAAGTCAATAGAGAATTCGGCAGAGTAATAGTGCGTGTAGATAATAGTGTATACCTTCACAAGTTGTTCTCACTAGTATTTATAGTGTGAAGACTAGTGACTCAATGTCAATGTTTGGTAACGTTCTCCTTTGATACGTTTAATGGATTTTTTTTACCTATGTCTCATCAACCAGAATACCGTGCATCTTTGGTCCATAATCTAATGTTGAATAGTATTTTCAACAAAAGAAATCTTTAAATTGAAAATGGTAAAATAATTATTTTTTTGTATTATTTAAATATATTTGGTCAGTTTTGAAAACTGAAACCGAATTGTATTAACTAAGCAAACCAAAAGTCAGAACCGAATAAATTGATCAAACCAAATGAACCCAACTGAACGAACTAAATTGGCCTAGACACTACATTTGCCGCATCATCGTTAAAGTGATGCTTAGTATGTGTTGGTGCCTATATGTTGTTTTGTTAAGTTAGAAATGCAAATTCATCTTAGGCTGGGAAACCTTTATTTCATTAGTTTACTCTATTGATCTATCTTCCCTTGTTGGAATAGTCAATTTCCTCAATGCTAGATCAATTTGCTTCTGCGTTTTTTTTTTCTGAGAATAATGCCTCCACCAACTGAGACGATAATAAAAAGAATGTTATTTGATTAACAATATAATCAATATAATGAGTCTTTAAAAACCAACTAAATCATTGACACACTCCAAGGATCATTGACACTCTTCGGAAGTCACTATAGTAGAACAAACCAAGAGTCGTTAGTTTACGTTAGTCCATTAATTGAACTTATTATTAATCATCGTAAGAAAAGAAATAGTGCATATTGTACAATAACACGAGCACTTGTATGAAATTACAAATTACATACTTCAAAGAAATTCACCAGTCGTTGAAATGCGGACCCCTATTTTGTCCAAATATTGATTGTACTGTACCTAATACATCTGTTTTTTCTTTCATGCCAAAATTTTTTTCTGCTTTCTAAGGTTTCTTTGCAAAAATGAGGTGCTGTTTCCTATTGAAATGCTCATCACTAATCATCTAACGCGAATCATCTAATTCAAAATTGTGTTATCAATAGATTTTCAATGTTGTAGCTCCTCCACAACGACTGCTTTAATTCACACAGTACTTGAATCCGGCTCCATCGTTGAACGCAATCCACCGCGTATCATCATCTGGACATAGAACTCGGCATGCTCCTGACAGGAATCATGTTATAAATTCATTTGTTAGTACAGCAAAGCATAGCAGTTCTAAAGGCCAGTGCAATCTTCTTGCAACCACAGATGCTAGAGCAGCGCAACAAATCAGTTTCTTTGTTTGCCTAGAACTTCCAATACATTAATGCTATAGAAATTTGGACATCAACATCACAGACCTTTCAACATAGAAGTAAAATAGTAAATAAACGAGGAAGGCTTGCTTCTATGCATAATCCTGATAATAATGGTACCAATACCCTTTTGTAAAGTTGCTAGGACATATATACACAGGAATCCCCATTTTCCCTTAGCTTTTTTGCTAACCTATAATCAAGAACAACCCAATTGTAATGGATCTAAGGTAAAGGATTGGTCATCCTATGCTTCATTAAAAATTTGATAAGTAACATGCTCCATCGTAGAAACTGTGTTCGGATGGTAGACATATTTCGACTCAATAAGAGCTCATGACAGTATGCGAATCCAAAATACGAAAATCATGATGGTTTCACCTACTCACAGAAATTTCTATGGCGTGATAAAAGACAATTCAGTCATCAATCAATGGCTTCACATTTGACAACCTCAATAAGCACGTACTTTCAATTGTTTAAGCCCGAATTGATCACATGTGATCCATACATCAGATACATCAATTTCAAATATAATTCATCCACGAAAACAGCAACAACCAAACAGTTACTTCATACCATGAACAATAGAGAACAGCTTACCTTAACAGTGACAATAACAACCGCTAAACCATTTTCGCGCGATTCATGGAACAGTCTTCTGGCATCATCAGGTGTAACAGATGGAACAACTTGAGGTAAAATTTTAACAACTGCAGTGACAATCGCAAACAGTCACATCAAAACCCAAAAAACTAAAATTAAAAATAAACATCTCCATAACCCTGAAAAGAACAAATCAAACAACTAGTTCCTAAATTTCCACATACAGTAGCCTCAAACAAGTAAGTACAAACAACAATTACCTAAGTTTTCTGAGTGGCGAGCATCGTGAAGAAGCAAGACTCGGTAACTATCCCCATTTCCAACAACTCTCTTATCTCTAAGTCGTCCAATATCTCCCCCTGTAACAAAATCGAATTTCAATTTGGTAAAATTGCCTAAACTACGTCTTTGAAGGATATGGAGAAGACGGAAGAATATAACAGAAAAAAGATATTACCTTCAAGAACGTGAGTGGAGGGATCGTACTGGGACTGATCGAAGGCAGGACGCTCCTGCGCCGCCGCCGGAAGAACCGAACCTAGCCTTCACTGACATGAAGACGCCATTAGATTTTGCCTTTGCGAATAGCTGGAAGTTGGGACGTCTTTCCCGAGTAGAGCGGCGAAGAAGATCTGGCGAGGGAAACGACGCCGTCAGTGCTCCCGTGAGAGTTGTCATTTTAAGTACTTCAGTGGAGATTGAGGAATTGAATTGTGAGAAATTGGGGACAGAGCGCATTTGCTGCCACTTTTATAATATTAATTTTTTGGGTTAAGCTTTGCTTTGCCTTTGCGTTTTCTTTTATGTCCACATAATTAAGTTATTAATTATTTTAATTTGCTATATTTTTGTCCATAAATTATATTTATGTCCAAATATGTATATTTTTTCAATTCCGGAAATGGTGAAAGATGGCAGAAATGAGTTGGTAAGCAGAAGAAAACAAAAGGGAGGCCAACGTATGAATGAGATTTTAAGTTCCAATTTAGATTGGCATTTGTGTCATCTCTAGAATCTTCTTTAGAAATTTGTAATTTTTTTCGCAGCCAGAATAAAGGAAAGCATACGGAGGTCAAAAAAAAATCTCTTACCAACAAAATGAAAAATTAAGTCACATTCAAAAGTGAACTCACTTTGGAAGCTAGATCACAAAATTTTATGGAGTAGAATGTGCGAGTGTTATTGTGTTAAGGTTCAAATTTCACCCCAACATTCAGTAGCGGGCGCAATCCACTTGTCTTCTGTGATGTGCTACAGTGATCTCATTCAGTGCGGGTCCAAGCTTGTGTATAGGTGTCAGCTATAGCTCTGGGGAATATTTCGTAGCGGGGAGAATACCTTTGGATTTAAAGTCTGTATAGTTACACCTAATAGGAGTATATTACCTGCCGGTCGTCTCTACATCCCCTTTTAACCTTAGAAAAAAAAATTCACCCCAACAATTCGGTTCATGAGCTAATTTGACCCTTTTTGACCAAAATGTTCCTTAACGTCTTTTGAACTGGCCAATTCTGAAGTTCTGTTATGACAGAGTCTAACGACTCGTGACGTGGCTGATGGAATGGCCAACAGCTGTTGATGTGCCACGTTTTCTAATGATGTGGCATGTCTTTTACACACTTCCTCTCTTCTAAGCATGAGTAGATCCCTCTCTCTCATCACCAAAAACAAATCGTTCTCTTCACTTCTCCTTTAAGATGGAGATAACTCCACCAGTTCACCATTAATCACCATCCACAACAAACAAAAAATTGATTAAAGTCCAAAACGAAAAATGCAAAACAGGAAAAATTGAACAAGAGTAGGTCCATAACAAATTAAAACTAACCCAAAAACAACTCCACGACATTTCTCTCATCTTTCGTTTCTTCAAAAACAGTCTCTCTCATCTTTTCCCTCTTTTTCTCTCAAACACCATTTTAAATTCCTTTTTTCTCCACTAAAATCACCAAAAAGAAAATTAAAACTAAGGAGCGGCACATTCTTCCCTTCGATATCCCCCATAAAAACTAATTGGTTTTGGTTCATTCATGTAAACTTAATTGCAGTATTCATTCTAAGTGAATCATATTTTAACACTCCATATATAATGCTCAAGATCTTAGAAAGCTCTAATTTTCACACATGTAATCAAGCGCAGATGCGTACCTTACTCCATAGTTAAATTCAAATCCAAACAAATGATCACGAATAAGAGCAAGTTCAAAGTGCATTTCTCTCTCTTTGCTTCTTTTGGATTTTCATACATACAGTTCCTACGTTGGAGAATAACTATGTCTTTTATAGGCAGAGAGAGGACTAATTTTTTTAAGGTTTCTTTGTGGGTCTACTGTCATGGTTTATTAATTCAAAAAATCTCTAAAACAATATCTCTTTAACAACCAATAGGAATTTTGCACTTAACTTATTAAACTAAATAACTTAATTAGTCCATGAGCCATAATATAGAAATCTAACATTCTCCCACTTGGCCAGTGGAAGATCATATTGGTTTAATAATGACATAATATGCATAATAAAGCTAAATCTTTTATTATTGGTCATAACGTTAATCATTGTTAAGCAAAACACTAATAAGGATCATAACGGTTGTATGTCAATTAATCTAACATACTTCCTTCTATGTATCATTGTATTAGTTTAAGACACAACATGATACATTATGAGATGTATACCATAAAGGTCCAATGATAATATCTTTGGGAAATATAACATATTAATACCCATATTAATCAATCATGTATATACAATAAACCATAAAATGGGTATTAAAATCAGAAAGGATACTTAAGTTGAGTTTAGAGTGTCAAATAATCAAAATGCATAAAACATCATTAATATATTCTTAATTGTACCTAATAATACCCATTTTTTCGACATGTTCTTTAAATGTCTTTGGTTCTAATCCTTTTGCCAAAGGATCTGCAATCAAAAGATTGTCTCTAATGTACTCAATTGACACTTTTTGTTTTTGAACTTTTCTTTAACAACGAAGTATTTAATTTTCATATGCTTTTCACCTTTTGAATACTTGTTATTTCTTGAAAAGAAGACTACTACAAAATTATCACAATAAATTTTCAGCAGCTTGGCAATACTGTCGACAATTCCAAGTCCTGAAACGAAGTTCTGTAGCAATAAAACATGAACAGTAGCCTCAAAGCATGCTGCAAACTCAGCTTCCATAATGGATGCGGTAATGACGAGTTGATTCGTACTTTTTAATGAAATTGCCCTTCTAGCTAGAAGGAACACATAGCCAAATGTGGATTTTCTTGTGTTAGCACATCCAGCAAAGTCTAAATCTCTATATCCAATCACCTCTAAATGATCAGATTTTCTATAAGTGAGTATGTAATCTTTTGTTCCTTGGAAGTATTGCAATACTTTATTTACAGCTTTCTAATGTTCCATTCTTGGATTCTATTGATATCTGCCCAGCATTCCAACAACAAAACTGATGTATGGTCTAGTGCAAGTTTGTGCGTACATTTAGCTTCCAACAACATATGCATAGGGAATTATTTCTATTTCTGTGCGTTCTAACTCATTCCTTGGGTATTGCTCAAGGTTAAATTTATCTCTTTTCTGAATTCAAACAACACTAGTGGAGCATCTCTCCATCTTAAATTTCTCTAAAAAATTGTTAATATATGATTTCTAAGATAAAGTTAATAATCCTTGTGATTTAACACAAAATATTTCAATTTCTATCACATAAGATGTCTCGCCCAAATCTTCCATTTCAAAGTTGTTAGAGAGAAATTGCTTAGTTTCATGCAACATGCCAAGAGCAATAGCAGCAAGAAAAATATCGTCAAAATATAAAAATAGAATTACAAACTTGCTCCCACCTTCCTTTAGATATATACATCAATCAACAATATTTTCCTTAAATCCAAAACAAGTAATGTCTTATTGAACTTAAAAAACCATTTCTCGGAAGCTTGCTTTAGTCCATATATTGGCTTCTTAAGTTCACACACGATGTGTTGCTTTCCTTACACCACAAACCCTTCCGGTTAGTCCATTTAAATTTCTTCTTCCAAGTCTCCATTTAGAAAGGCAGTTTTCACATCTATTTGATAGAGCTCCAAATCATAATAAACTACCATTGCTATAACAATTCTGAAGGAGTCCTTTTTAGGGATTGGGGAAAATGTCTCATTGTAGTCAACATCATCTTTTTTAGTGAAATCTTTGGCAACAAGTCTGGACTTATGTCGAGTGATTTTTCCTTTTGCATCTTGTTTGGTTGCATAGAGCCACTTATAACCGACTATTTTACAACTTTTAGGCAATTTAACGAGTTCATAGACTCCGTTAATTTTCATGGATTTTAACTCATCTTGCATGACATCTAACCATTCAGTAGAATTTTCACTTTCCATGGCATGTGAAAACGAAACTAGATCATTATCTATACTTAAATCATTTTCTGACTCTTGTAAATAAACCAAATAATCTTTCAGAATGGAAGATCTCCTATCTCTTTCAGATCTTTATAATGCTACTCCTTGTGGTTCATTCATTGCAAGCTTATTGTTAATGGCTTTATTTTATGGAGCATCATCATTCACATATTGATCTTGCACATTTTCAAGCCCACCATGTTGAGTTTAGTTTTGATGATGATGAAAATAAAACATCTATGAAAAAAGTGCAAATTATAGATTTGTTGATATTTGACAACAAAGCACTTTAACAAACCATCAAAGAACATTGATGCATGCAAAACTGGAAACTACACATGCTGTAGATATATAAAGCATGTAAACATGTTGAACCAAGAAGAAGAAAGTGTCAGACATTGATCTAAGCATGCAAAAGAACAAACAAGGCACTTAGATATGAATCAGAGGCTTTCTGGAGATTGATTTTGCTGATCAACTCACGTAAAGGATACTGCAATGAACGTAGTCGAGATAGATAATAATTTGAACATTTGAAGAACGATGGAGGTGCATAGAAATGAGGAAACAAGGCACGTAGATGAACAAAGGTGCAATCTTTGTAGTGCCCAAAACAACGTACGTAGTTTTGCAATAATGCGCATGCCGAGGATTAGTTTAGATACTGACAAAGTCATAATACTCCTCGGGAATTCAAATTTGAATATTCTCTGGCACGCTGAAGTGTAGAATCAAAGGTGCAATCTTGAGAATCCGACAACATGCGTAGAAGAAATGGAAAGGCACTGGATGAATGTCTGGACAAAACTGCATGTTCTGGAACTGAGAACAACACACGCAAATATGCCACAAAGCACGTAGATAGAACTATCAACACACGCTAATGATTGTCTAAGCACGCTAATGAAAGTTGTCACTCAAACAGAAGCTACTGCAACTTCAACAAAGCATGTTGATGGTCCACAACGCATACTGATCTCTGACAATGTATATGAAGAATGCACGTTGAAGGAAATAACGCACGTTGGTGACAAAGACTTCAATTAAATCAGATTTTCTATTCTTTCACAATGGCTAATTTGAGGCTTCAAACTGCTACATTCTTACAAGTAGCTATAAATAGATGTCTTCAATATCAGAAGAAGAGAGAGAAACCCAAGCCAAACTTTGATATCTTTATTTCTCTCCTTCTCTCATTTATACCCATTTGAGCTATTCACTTTCAAACACATTTAGGTTTGAGCTGAGCTTTAAATTTGTATTTTGGGAACATATATTTGTAACAATCAAAGTATTTGATTGAGGGTAAATATGTTTCCTTGTTGTACCTTAGAAAAAGAAGAGTGGTTGCTAGTGAGCCTTGGAAAACTAGTGATAACTGTTTGCTAGTTTAACCTGCAAAAACTAGTGGTTTGGTTTCCTAGTTAAGTCTGTAAAAACTAGAGATTTGATTTTCTTGTTTTCTCCTGAACATAAGTGGTTTGGTTGCTTGTTTTGTCCATAAAACAATTGGTAATAGTTTTCTAGTTGAGCTAGTAAAAACTAGGGTAATTGTTTTCTTGTTGAGCCTGCAAAAACATGGTGTAATGGTTTGCTTATTGATCCTGCAAAAACAAGTTGTTGTAAAAGGTTTCCCTCCACCCTCAAGTGAGGAAGTTAGTGGATTGAAATTCTCTAGGGGATCTAGAGGAGTGGACGTAGGTCAAGGAGGGTCGAACCACTATAAATCAGATTTGTGCTCTTTTCCTTTACTCTATCTTACTTGCTTTGCATTTGATTTATATTATTGTGTATGGATTAGATCTTTGATTTTAAGTTTCTTTTGCATTTAAATTTGTTTTTGATTAAAAAGAACTTTGTTATTTGTTTTAGTTTGCAATAGAATTTCAACAAAGTTTTTAACTTGCTAAAAATATTCACCACCTTCTTGGAGTATCATTGTTTATTAAGACCAAGTCTTTAGACAACATGTGTAGGACCAAAACATAAGAAGAAGTTACAAGTAAAGGGACTTGCACTTTAACTTCTTGGATTTCTATTTTACGTGGTTCCATAACACTCTCATTAACTTCACCATTTTCAATGAATCTGGTATTTCTAGTTTCAATAATTCTCGTACTATGTTTAGGACAATAAAATCTATATCATTTAGACTTTTCTAGATAATTAATGAAAAATTCACTTCTTGTTCTTGAATCCAATTTCTTCTCATGTGGATTGTAAATTCTTATTTCTTCCCAGCAACCCCAAACATGTAGGTGCCTTAAGCTAGGTTTCCTTCTAGTGCATAGTTAAAAAGGAGTCTTTAGAACTGCCTTACTAGGAACCTTATTCAACAAATACATGATAGTACTTAATGCATACATTCATAACGATAAGGGTAACCAATAGTGACTTAACATACTCCTAACCATGTCCATTAAGGTATGATTATACCTTTCTGCAACACCATTTTGTTGAGGTGCTTTTGGCATTATGTATTAAGCACATATGCCACGACTTTCAAGGAACTTAGTAAGTGGACTGGCGTTTTGGACAGTTTCATCATATTGTTCATAATATTCACCACCCCTATCAGACCTAACAATTTTCACATTTTTGTCTAATTGTCTTTCAATCTCTTTGATAAATACCTCTAAAACATTTACCGATTGATATTTTTCATGCAACAAATAGACATAACTATAACGTGAAAAATCATCAATAAAGGTGGTGCAATATTTTCTCCATTAAAAGGTGAAACATTGAAAGGCCCAAAAATATCCTCGTGTATTATTTCAACAATTTGTGTGCTTCTTATGATAACTTTCTTATTTGTGTGTTTTGTATATTTTCCTTTAGCATGTTCCACACAAATATCAAGATTTGTAAAATCCAAACTTGGAAGGATTTCATTCTTTATTAATCTTTGATCGACTATCCATAAGCGCACGATTATCGATGTAGTAATAAAATAACCTTAGGAGTATACATACGGTGTCGAATTCACAGGGACGAGTGCTAATTGTGATTGATTGCAACAACAAAATAAATATGCAAACAAGTGATTTTTTTTTATTTTTAGGTAAAGAACACAAAAACTAAATTGAACAAATGATAAGAAAAACGTTAGGACTTTAAAGACTCCACCAAGATTCCTATTTACTACATTTATGAATGGTTTATGGGATTGAGTGTTCTCTCACTAATATCACTTAAAGTCTCTCTCGAGTTCATTCAAGCTATGTCTACATTTATTAGAAGGGTCCTTTTGGCCTCATCTAACTAAACTAAACTCCTTAAGTTCTCTTGGGAATTTCATCGAACAACTTGGGGCATGAATATTTTCATTTCATAACCTAATAAGTTTAATACATGTCAACCTCATTTAGCCTTCTCCTTTTGATCCTTCAATTAAATTTGTTACAAACACCACTATGGTGATCAAGCATAATGATATTCAATAAAAATATGTCATTAAATCAAATCCAACAATTACAACAAATATGACTTTCAAAGCACAATAATAAATCAACTACAAATATGGCAATAAAAGTGCATCATTCATTCATAAATATAGCAAATAATCATCAAGGTTTACATCTTTAGGTCCTAACAAAATGTTTAAGCTACCATGGTTTTGTACAACAATATAAGACAATTAATAGCAACATAAACCATGATAACAATAAAGAGAGATATAAGGAGAGAAGAGAAAAATGAGTTTAGAAGAAGCCTTTTTCGATGTCCCTCGAGAGAAATCCCCACACTTTAAGCCTTGGTCTCCTTCTCCTTTTCCAACCCTACAAATGTGTTTTTCAAAATGAAGAACAAAGAGAAAAATTGTGTCTAATGGTTGGCTCTCTCTTTTGAAGCACATATGAGAGGTATTTATAGGCATTTTGAAGTCCCAATAAACCCTAGATAAGTTTCCAAGTTGATGCATGCAAGTTGTCCACTTGTTAGCCATCTTTTGTCCCTTTTTGAAAACCTAGCTGAAATTTGAATTTTGACCCAAATATGTCGGCCATGATTAAGCCAAGGCCATGGCCCTTGCCCCTGGTGGCACTACGGCCTTCTGCCACTCCATTTTGCATGGTCGTGGTCCGTCTCGGTTCATTTCACGATTCTACACATCCACTACTGTCACGCCACAGCCGTGGTGCTGGGGTGTGGCTTGTGTCACATCCTTAACCTCATTGCATATATCATTGTTCATATTCATGATAGCTCATTATATGCATTTACATATATTGGCATTATTTGCAAATATTACATTGAAAAAAAGAGAGAGAATGAAATAAAAAGGATGCTAATAGAAATAGTACGATTAGAGTATTAAACGGTAAGTCGATAATTCATATAAATACGATAA
>CAODLS010488182.1:0-20901 GCA_948243855.1 Flueggea neowawraea | reverse complement strand
TGTTCGGGCTTCTGTTATTTTGTAGAGCTCCTTGTCAGATTACTGTGGGGTGTTGGGGTTGTATGTATACTCTGATATATTTGTTATATTTGATTTCACCAGAGTATATGGTTTATATACATTTGATTTATATTTATATATTGAGTTATATATAAATTGTTTTAATTATAAAAATGTTTTTCCAATAAATATTTTGGAAACTAAACGATGGATAGAATTTTGAACCTCTGGAAGGCTTGTGCGGGATGGGTCGGGCTTCCATAGACGGTCTGCCTCGTACGCCGGTCACGGTCCCGGGAATGGGTCGTGACAATCCTCCTTAAGCTAAATCCACAATTCGTTTCATCAAAATAACCAAAGAACTCCAAAAATTCGGTCAAAACCTAACTAACCCTAACCCACAACAAAACCAACTTAAATCCTTCGATTCAAGGCTAAAATAATGTTTGTCTAACCTCAAACTATCCTAATCTAATGACTTTAGACGTCCATTTACACAGAATCACAAGAAATATCAAACCCATTTGAAATTCAGACAAAATTGAACACCCAAGATTAATGCATGAAAATAGGTGTAAAAACAAAGAAAAGATGTTAATATTACCTCAAGGATGATCAAGGAACGTTGGAGGAACAAAATGTTGGATCAATGGTGATCAAAATTAAATTTTTTGATGATAAGCAAAATGTTTGACTTGAAGAGAAACAAGTTGGAAAGCTCGGAGTTGCGAAATAAGCCACTGCAAGTGCTTCACGTACATCAAGAAAGAGTCACGTACGTGAGAGAAGGCGTGAAGACAAGCAAAAGCAAATTGAATGATGAAAAGAGCAAACTCACGTACATGAGAATATACTAACGTACGTGAGACACATCTAACATACGCAAGATAAACGTTGACGTACGTGAATCATGCTGGAGCTTGATCAACGTACGTGAGATGAATAACACATGTATGTAAGATGTAAAGATTCTAAGGTAATGTACGTGAGAATAAAGTGACGTACGTGAGAATGACACAGATAGCAGCAAACAACATTAAATGCACTCTAACGACTATATTCTGTTCTCCAACGATCATATGGCTTATAAAAACTATAAATACATCAAGGAATGACAGAAAAATATGGGTGATCATATGCTTTCAAGTTTCAAACACTTTCATCATTCCATCACCCCCAAAACACCAAATTCAAGTTAGAGAGAAAATTATGAGCATCAATCAAACACTTGTACTCCTAGCATAGATCTTTCACTTTTGTAAACTGTTTTGTAAAACTCTTTGAGAGTGGGAAAATGTTGGTTGTGAACCTATAGAAAACAACATTGTAATGACTTTAGAGGTTTGATATATAATCAACCTTGGGTAAACTTTAGAGGGGTGAGTCGTAATCAACCTTGTAGGTTTTAGAGATGTGAGCCGCAATCAACCTTGGTGTAAGGCTTTGTTGGATTGAGCCAGAATCAATCATCGTGATAATGGAAATCCTAAGTGAGACTTAGGTAGTGGACGTAGGCATGGTTGGCCGAACCACTATAAATTGCGGTGTTATTTTATCTCTTCACTTCAACTCGCTTCTGTTCTCAAAACTCAACGAAGGCATCATCGGAAAAATTCTCCAACACAAAATGGGAGTGATTGGGACGGATTTGAGTGAGAAATGGTGGAGGAAGAATGAAATGATGAAGGGTGTCGACGGTTTGGGTGTTTTAAAGACTAGCGGATCAAAACACACCATTTCAACGATTTCAAAGGCAACATACTTCATTTTAAGACATATCGTACATCTTAGAAGGTCACAACATACATCCCTAAGGTGCAACGTACGTTGTCATGCTTCCAGAAGCTTCAGATATGAAAATTTACATTGCAACATATGTCATACAACCAGCATCATACGTTGATCATATTCTGTTTCCAGATAACGTGCGCTATTTAGGGTTTACGTACGTTGGGCTGTTTTTCTCCAGATAACGCACGTCCCTTGATCTCACAACGTATTTTAATGGCACTGAAAGTTCCCTATTTGACATCCCTTGCTTCCAAGCACGCGTTGGACCATTCCCGAGGTTTGACAACACCTAACCTTATGAAATTAACATCTTTTATCATCATTAAACACTTAATCAACATCATCAATCACCAATGCATTATCTCATACGCCAAAGATAGTTTGGGACTGAATGGATTGCTACAGAAAATTGATCGGAAGTGAGAGAGGTGTTACAGTAGCAATATCATTATAACGTATTAAAAAAACATATTCGATTTATTAAAAAAAATAAACATATTCGATTAAATTTTTTATTACATAATTTATTTTTTTCCAATTTTATGCAATGAATATTGAATATCAAAATTTAAAGACATATATTAATATTATAAATATTTAAATTAAAAATAAATAACTTTAATAACGTGTAATGCAAGTACACAGAAAACTAGTATTTTTAAATAAAGAATATACGTTTTAATAGTCTGTTAACACACCTTATGTTGATTCGAACTGATGAACAGGATGATCAAACCTATCATTTTTTTTTATCTTGTCCTAATTTATCGTAATTTTTATTTTTTTTTCTGGAATTTGTTGTGCTTTTAGGCATATTAATAGAATTTCTTTTGAAAAATAAATTTGTTAAGTTACTATTTTTCAGAAAAATCTTCTCATGCGAAAAACAACATTAATTATTTTTCTAAAATTTAATTGGTTAAGCGAAATTAAAAAGAAGATCAACTAAACAGATATTTATATTTTCTACATATTGTCTTTTTTGCCAAATATAATTATTTTTTATTGTCAAAAGTGTATACAATTATATAACAAAACCAAACACCAAGCCTGCACACTTCTTTTCTATACAGTTCATATCACTAATCTCGAGTTCTCAATCATCACAATTCTCTCACAGAACTCGAGACTCACCATGTGATCTGAACGGTAGGAGGACCGAGATATAGAGAAATTAATAAACTTGCGATGCTATCACTATCACATAAACAAACAAGATTTCTAAGTATACCAACTATATTTTCAACCAATTGTTAGTCTCTGTAAATTTGTCTCTCACACTATTCAATATCCGGTGTAAAACTCAGTCACTGTAGAAAGTTTCACCTTTAAATACCACACTATTTTGCTCCATCCATGTCTAATAAACAACTACATTAAAGCATCTGCCATACCTTACTTCGTAGACTTTTACCATTGATTCGTCTAGTAAACCAACTAATCTCTTGTCTTCGTATTGTTGTTAAACAATTATTTCAATTCTCAAATTTGAAAAATTCATCTGTACATTGCTAGATGATGAATTCATATATTATTAGAGAATTATTGAAAAAGAACAAAAACTTGTTTTATATTTCCATTTCATTTTAACTTTACTCTCTTGTCAGGAATTTAGTTAGACGTCCCATCCTTGATGATAAAAGTTCTTTCTTACTTATCAACAAAATCTTTCGAGATTTGATCTAAAAAAAGGAAACAATATCTTTCGAAAAAAAAATTACAAAAAAACAAATATTGAAACAAAAACAATACACAAACCCCCCAAAGATATAAATCCCTTGCACAAGTAATTTCCAGATAGAAGGACTGAAAAAAAAAGAATATTTTCTTTTATTTATGTGAAAAATTGATATAAAGTACATTATGAAAACTCTAAACCCCACATAAATATAACTCCTAAAACGGTTCGAGTCAGATCATAATGGATCGCTACAAAACAATCGTCAAGCACATGGACTAACAGTAACACGTAGTCAACAATTAATCCCCGACCATATTATATGTAAATCCCATAGTTTTTATCTCCAAAAGTAACTTTAAAACATGCAAATTTCCTCATGTGAACAGAACGGTCGGCGAGCTCTGTAGAGAGGCATATTGGAAGCCTCAAATCTTCAGCCAAAACAACAAAAGAACTTGAACCGTGCGAAGGAGAAGTCACAAGCCTTCAACCATCAACGTTACCATTTTTTATGTTAGAAAAAACATGCAAAAGATAAGTAGGAAAATTAGTGGCAGAGTGACATTGAGACAAAAAATGCGCAAGCCTTAACTTGCAAATCCTCCCCCCAATTTACTTTTCTGCCCTAGACTTTTTTTTATGCTTTCATTTCTCTCTCTTTTTTTTAAAAAAATTTTTGTTTGTAATATAATTTTATATAATTTAATTCTTGAAGTTCGTATGGATCCATTATAAAAGTTTCAAACCCAAAATTCTATTTTTTCCAAACATTTCTTTCTCTCCTCACTTGTTATGAGATATCTCATATCTGCTTCTTAAACCAAACTAACACTTATCTCCCATTAAAAATATAATTTGTTCTAAATTAGTCAAACTAAGAAGATTTTATTAAAAAAAGAGATGTTAACTCAATATTCATTACTACTTTTTCTATCCTAACATAGCAAACCCATAAGTGACAAAAAAATTGATAGATTCATCTAAATTTTACTTTAATCTCATAAAATATATAAATAAATATAATAATTACACTATGAAAAATAAAAATTCAACATTCAAATAATATATTTCATTATTTTTTGCCATATAATAGACAAGTTTCTTATCAATGTACGAATACAAATATTAATGAATATAACAATTATAATAGAATAAAACCTAAATATGTTATTTATAATAAAAAAAATTGTTTGGCCCAAGTTCGGATTTGGGGCGGAGACTGAAATTCACATCCAAAGCAAACCCAATTTTCAGATTTCGAGTTTCAGGCAAACCCGACTCCAAATCTACTCAAATGCTTATTGGGTTTGAGTTGACTTTATTAAAGGGTCAGTTACATATACACGCTATTAAAATACATAAATTATAAATTTATTATGTCAACTTTCAATATTTTAGCAGAATTTTTCAAAATTATATGCTATACCAAACCAAATTTTAAAAGTTACATTTTTATGAATTTGTTTAAAACTTGTTTAGGTTTTATTTGAAATTGTTAAATATTATTTATATGTTATTTATATTTGTTTATACGTTGTTTATATGTTCTTTATATGTTGTTTATATGTTGTTTATACTTGTTTATATGTTGTTTATATTTGTTTGCAAGTAGTACTAAACAAAAATGTTAGAGTTTTTTGTGAAAAAACTATTTGCATGATGTTTATATGTTGTTTATATTTGTTTAAGACTTGTTTACGATTTGTTTAAAGTCTGTTCATTTCTTAGACTTGTTTATATATTGTTTAAATGATGTTTTTGTTTTCAAACTTGAATGTTATCCATTGATCTTGAACATAAACAATTTATGAAAAATTTATAAACAAGCTATATAAACGACTTTCAAAATAACTTATAAACAACACTTTGAATAGTTATAAACTGTTGGATCAAGGGTGATCAACATTAAGTTTCTTTTACGTTTTGACGATGTGCAAAATATTTGACTTACAGTGGAATACATTGGAAAGCTCGAAACTGCAAAACAATCTAGTGGAAGTGTCACAATGTACGTTATCAATGTACAACGTAAGTTATGGAGATGCAATGTACGTCGAGATATACACGATGCACATAGACATGGAGCTAAATGCAAACAGAAGCCACTAGAATGTTGAAGTGCCAATGCAACGTATGTTAGATAATCACAACTTACGTCATCTGGAGACGTGGCTATGATCAACGTATGTCAAGGAAGATCAACGTACATAGGCCTGAAGAATTTGCAGATAACGTACGTGTGGTGTGTACAACGTACGTTATGAATGGTCCAGAAGTCTGCCACGACTATAAACTCACTCCAATGGCTAGTTTCACTACACCAATGGTCAAATGGCTTGGAAAAACTATAAATACATCAAGGAAAAGCATAAAAACGTGGATGATCATATGCTTTCAAGTCCCAAACATTTTCATCATATCATCACCCCCAAAACACCAAATTCAAGCTAGAGAGAATATTATGAGCATCAATCAAACACATGTACTCCTAGCATAGAGCTTTCACTTTTGTAAACTGTTTTGTAAAACTCTTTGAGAGTGAGGATAGGTTGGTTGTGAACCTATAGAAAATAACATTGTAATGGTTTTAGAGGTTTGGGCCGAAATCAACCTTGGGTAGACTTTAGAGGAGTGAGTCGTAATCAACCTTATTGGCCTTAGAGGTGTGAGCTGCAATCAACCTTGGTGTAAGACTTTGTTGGATTGAGCCGGAATCAATCTTTGAGATAGTGAAAATCCTAAGTGAGACTTAGGTAGTGGACATAGGCATGGTTGGCCGAACCACTATAAATCTTGGTGTTGTTTTCTCTCTTCACTTCAACTCGTTTCCGCTCTCCAAACTCAACCAAAGAGTCATCGGGAAAATTCTCTAACATAAACAACATATAAACAAGTTATAAACAACTTTCAAAAAGATAAAGACAGAAGCTAGGGTTTCTAAGAAACTCTAGTCACTACCAAAGAAGTCATTCGCTTCCTTCTTTTCTTTGTAGACCACCAAAACAAATCAGATCTGTGAAGCTAGGGAAGAAACCCTAACTGTTGCAAAAAGAGTCATCATTTCCTTCTTTTCTTCTTACACCACCAAAACAAATCAGATCCGTAGCAGAGATGAGAGAGAAAGAAAAAGTGATGAGGTTCAAGGCTGCGAAAGAGAAAGAAGCGAGAGAGAAAAAGAGAGAGTAGCTGATCTTACTGGCAGAAGACGGAGGAGATAGTTGGAAGCCGACAATGATGAATGAGAGAGACGAGGTTTCAGGTTGCGAAAGAGAAAGAGAAGATAAGAGAAGAAAAAGAGAGTAAACAGAGAGAAAAGAAAGAGAAGAGAGAAAGAAGAGAGAACAAATGAAGAAAGAGAGAGACGTGAGAAAATGAGCAACTATTATAATGAAAAAATGTTAACAATTTTGAAAGTGAATTTAAAATTTTAAAAGTGAATGACAATATATGCAAATGGATATGTAACATACATAAGTGAGTTGCAAATACAAAATATTGGATAGTATTAACAGTGTACCAAGTAATTATCACTTTATTGAATTGGATTTAACGTTGGAAAGGGCTAGGGATCTTATTAATTGGGGGGATTTACATTTTGACGAACTATTGAATAAGAATTTATAAAATCACAAGGCTTTGTTTCGAAGTTTCAACCCATACTTTCCAAAATTTCAAGCGCGCAATTCAACAAATAAAAATTACAAATACACGGATTTATTTATATATTATTTATATTTGTTTATACATTATTTTATGTTTATATATTTATCGAAGTTGATTGAATCTTATTTATAAACAACATATAAATAAATATAAACATAAAATCAACATATAAACAAATATAAATAATAGTTGTTCATGTATTTAAAAATTATAATTGTACGAACAAAATATTGTAAAGTGTATTTATAATAAATATACTCAGTCCATATAGGGCAAAAATTGCAAAGTTTTCGTAGTGTATGACATAATTATCACTATTAAATATCCTTATGTTAAATGCGGTGCTTTGCTAATTAGTTAGGAAATTAACGTAGGGCCAGTTGGTTATTATATTTTACTGATTGAATAATGCTTAGATCAAATTCACGTGATTTTAGAAAAAAAACCGGGGGGGGAGAGGGGGGGGGGGGTTGCCGGCGGGGGGAAAGAGACGAAGAGAACTTCCTTTTTTGGATAATTTAAGGACAATGAAAACATAGTAAGATTAAAAAAATATATGATCAAATCAAAATCGAAAAAATCCTGATCTCATTCCAACTTAAATAATAGTAAAATGTCCTAGTTATGTGGTCATTAGGACCACTAATACTAAAGTTATTTAAGTGAAATATTGTATACAAAACAAACATTTTCATATTATAATATAAGCCTAGTTTAAAACAATTACAGGTACAAGATCACAAAAACTGAAATAATGACAAATTTGTTTAAATAATTCTCATTTTGCTTGACATAGGGCATATTCCTCTTCCTTTGGCGTATGTATATGCAAACAAATGCATGCTATAGGTAGACCAATGAATAATATTAATTATTCAATCTTGAAGTGATTAAACGTCCTCATGCATACTAATTAGCTTATAAAACATTAAGAGGTCAATAACTGCCATTATCAATGCAAATCAATATTGTTGTTGCTCGATTCTAACAACAATAACTAAAAGAACTCAAATGATCTAGAATCTGAATGGTGCCTCAAAACCTTCAAATACAAAACACGATGAGGTCGGGTTGTTCCCTAGGAAAATCTCTGACGTTCAAGTTACTAGTTATTTGGACAGAGTATTAGTGTGAGTAGTAAGTAATGCGTACGTTGACAAGTTGTTCTTAATGTATATTTATAGAGTATCAATTTAATGAGTAAACATTAACGCCTCGTAACTTTTCTCATTGATGACAGCTGTAATATCTCGTGCTTTCGATAAGGTTTCAGTGGATCTCCGACTTGTTCTCAAGTTTGGGGTGTTAATTTGTTGCTTTTGGTGTTCAATGAGTGTTAACTCGAGTTATCCTCTTTGCTAACTTGGGTTGGATAACTCAAGTTGGCACTATTGTAACTCGAGTTATGTGGGGATTGGATTACTCGAGTAAGCCTAAGGATAACTTGAGTAAGCCATGAACTCAGAGCGATTTGGGGAAAGGATAACTCGAGTATTCAAGTGTGTAACTCGAGTTAGAGCTTAATCGAGCATAAAGTCTATAAATACCTCCTACCCGACTCATTTGGTTCTCACTCAACTCCCTCACTCTCAAACACTCCAATCTGTCCAGAATCCGTCTCTAGTGCTTCTTTTTGCTTCTACATCATCTCTGAGGTAAGATTAAGCTTCTAAACCTTTACATTTCTTCAATTCTTCATCCTTTTGTAAGATGTGCATGTTAGGATTTTGAATGCATGTTCATAGAGTTAGATTCATGATGCCTCTATTGAAATGAATGTTTGGGGTTACTAGATCGTGCCTTTGGGAGTTTAGAAACACCTAGAGTTGGCCTTAAATCACCAAATTAGGGATGATCATAAATGGGTTAGATCAATTCGGTTTGGGTCGATTTTGGGTGATTTCGAGTTGTTTTGGTGGAATAGATCTTAGATTCGTGTTCAAAAGGTTGATTAGAGTCAATGTGGATGATTGATTGCGATTTTTATTGGTGAAATCAAGATTTGTCGAGTTTTACTAATTCTGGAAAAATTGAAAGAGATTTTTCAGTCTTGCTTTTGTGGAGTTGAGAAGAGAAAACAATAATGAACACAAGATTTAGAGTGGCTCGATCAACCTTGCCTACGTCCACTACCTAAGTCTCACTTAGGCTTTTCACTATATCTAGATGATTGATTACGACTCAATCCAACAAGTCCTTACAAAGAGGTTGATTCCCGGCTCAACACCTCTAAAGCCACCTTCACTTTCAAGCTAAACGAGAACTCTTACAATACTTGATTCCGGTTCAAGAATAAACTAAGGTTGATTTCTCTTAAGGCTCACACCTCTAAGCCCTTACAATGTTATTTTCTAAGGCTCACAATAAACCTGTCCCACCCCCAAGGTGTATAAAAAAAGATACAAGTGAAAGCACTATACTAGGAGTACATGTGTTTGCTTGATGCTCATAATCTTCTATTTAGGTTGGTTTTGATGTTTTGGGGTTGATGGATTGATCTAAATATTTGAGACTTGAAATCACATGATTATCCATTCATTCGCTGCCTTTTCTCCATGCATTTATAACCTTTCTTGCCCATATGACCGTTGGGGTTGCTAATTTAGCCATTGTAGTGCATTTGATGCTTGATTAATGCTTGATTTCTTGTCATATATGACTTACTCGAGTGAGAATATTTTCACTAGAGTGAGAGTGATTTTTGATCTAATTCACACCTAATTCTTCGATTACTCGAGTAACTTTATTTCTAATTCGAGTAAGTCCTCCTCCAGTGATGTTTTTGGGTATTCTACTTGCTCGAGTAACTTTCAAGTTGCTCGAGTGAAAGCTTCACTTTCTCATGCATCTGAAACTTGTTTTACTCAAGTGAGTATCAATATTACTCGAGTAACACTTCTTTTACCCCAATAGTTGAGTCATTTGGTCATCTCATTGAACAATGTGCTTTGTTGTCTTTATTACCAATTTTTGTTTATCATCAAAGCACAAGAGGATCTAAATGTGAACCACCCTTAGTTCAACAAAAGTGACTTACTCGAGTAAGCTACTTAGATAATTTGAGTTAGCCAAGGCTTAGATAACTCGAGTTAGGCCTCTCTATAACTCGAGTTATCAAGGGTCTGGATAACTTGAGTAACAGAAAAGCACTCGAGTAAGGCTTGTTGTTACTCGATTTATCCATGATTCAGAGGGACTAAAGATGTAATTTTTGGTATTTTGTAATTTCTAAGAGTTAGAGGTCTAATTTGAAGATTTTGACTTCTTGGAGGATTTATGAGTAAATTTTGAGGATTAATTAGTAATTTGAAATTCTCAGGGACTAATTCATAATTTTACATAGGTCGAGGGACCTTACTGTAATTTTACGTAGATTCCAATTTTTGAGGTTTCACTGTTAGATCTTTGACCGATGTAGTTCTTTCATCGTTGGACGAGTGTCTGCATATGCATTTGCAGATCATGTATTCGGTATCGCCACAATACCAGTTTTGCGTTTTGATATCTGTTATGTTTGTATCTATTTCAGTTTTCTGTGCTTATCAGCACGATTAGCCACCTGCTAGTAGTGCTTGAATGGATCCTTAGCTTTGGATACTAGGTGAGTGAAATAACAGCTTCGGATACATAGATTGTGTCTCCTAAATTCTATGTTTTTGCTGTGATCGACGTTTCTCCGAAAATGGAATAATAATGGCTTGACTAATTAATAATCTAGATTATGTAATTATTAATATTCAGTTTTTGTTTTCGATAAATAATATTTTTATGGTTTATAAATATTTTTCAGAAATCAATTCAGTCTCAGATTTTTAATATTTATATAAGGTATATAAATATTTTTTGTGAAATAATTTTTACTCAGCATGTGTGCTAGTGATATATATATATATATATATATATATATATGGGGCACCTGTACTACGTAAGGTAAACGTATCCTTTGGTATATCAATGCATAGTCAAGACCCAGTTATCAGGGTTTATGGTAGTCGTGTGTCCGGCTAGACACACGTACTCAGTATCAGTTTGGTGGTGGAGTTCACCCTTATTATTATATTTATCAGTCAGTTTCAGGTCCCATATCCACTTCATTTATACGATATATGGTACATATATTACGTATGTTTCTGCTTGTTGTTTGCTTTGGATGTGAACGATTTCAAAATGAGTTTTCGAATTATTATTCGTTATTAGCATGTATACATATATACACTTATATCTGGATGCAATATTTTGGAATGGTTTTCAAAATAGTTTTTATGAGGCTTGGTGCCGCTCTAGAGTGTCATTTCATCACTAGAGATTTTTACCCCTTTTATTTTGTTTATTGTCCATTTTCTTTATCTTATTTCTCAGGTTCTCTTTTGACATTCGACAACCGTCTGACATCCTTCCCCTAGTGAGGCGTTCTATTGATAGTGAGTGCCCTCTTGGTTCGGGCTCCTTTTGTTTTTGTTAGAGCTCTACACCGGGATGCTGTTAGGTTACCGGGTCTGATTTTGTCTTTTGGATTTTATACTATGATATTATGATTTCATTTTGTATAACTTATTATACATACTTATGATTTTAGTATATAATGTTTTATATTTTATAAATGTTTTGATAACGGTTTTAATCAAATAATTCGAGTAGTGTTTCTGATTCTCCTAGGCTTGTGTGAGATGGGTTGGGCTCTCACAGACGGTTCGCCTTGCACATCGGTCATGGTCAAAAAACGGGTTGTGACAACAGCTGTAACATTTTCTTTAAACTCAAGATTAAAGATATTAAATGTGTCTTTTTACTTATGTCTCATCAATTGCTCTCCATTATTTTCTTCGGATTTTTCAAAGATAAGAGTGAGAAATTTGACATGTTCTCTTTTGGACATGAGTTCAAGTGCTTTTCTAAAATTCTTTTCTTTGCTAGCGAGTTCTTGACATTTTCCCTAAGGATGGAGAGACTTATTCTAATGTTTTCCAAGTCGTTATTGAGTCAACTTATTGACTAATCCATTCCTTCCAGCTCTTCCTTCTTATTTTGATCTTCAAATCCGTTCATTAATTCGATGATTTGCTTCCTTATTTGTTTTCTTCTTAATTTGACTCCTTGATTCATGTAGATTCAAAAAAATTTCTCCCTTGAATCACTCCTTCTTAATTTTCTATATTGTTTTCCTATTCCCATCTACTTTGCCACAAAATCTTGAGAATCATTCAAGCCCTTTCATAATTGTCACGGATACTGAAGCTTTTCCTTCCTCGTATTGCCTTTTCCTCTTCTCAGTCTAATTATTTTTCTGTCCTCTCCTTCCATGGTTTGATTTCCTCCTTATTTTTTTTCTTCTTTTCTCTGTTTCTGTTTTGCACATTTCTTTTTCTCTGGTTTTGTGCAACCTTTCTCGTCATGATTATGAGGGAGTCTTCGATGAACAGTGACCGTAATGGCTTCCAATGGTGGCTGATTGTGACTAGTGGACGGTTCGGTGACACAGAGGCTGAGGAGGGTGACCTGGAGATGCGTTGTTTCGGGGATGGAGACTGATGTGCTAAAACGACACTGTATGGACAAAGCATGAGCAACGCGTTGTTCATTGCGATTGATAATTGACAATGTTGCTGAAAACAACGTGTCGTTTGTTGAATTTAACAGACGACACCAACTTCCCATCGTTCGATGACCTAAACACTGTGTCGTTCACTAACAGAAATGACGTGTAGTTCGCTGACAAAAATGTCGTGCATTTGGCTGACAAAACGATGTGCTATTCGTTGAGGTTGACATACAACACCAACATCCTACCATTCACTGATAGAAATGATGTGTTGTTCGTTGAAGCTGACAGAAGACTCTAACATCCTACCATTCATTGACAGAAACGATGTGTTGTTAGCTTGACAGAGAAGATATGACGTGCCGTTTGACGCTGAAGCTAGGAAATCGTTCGTGTGTTTTGCAGCTGACAACTTGTCATTCAGAGCCTTCCTTAAACGCCATGTCGTTTGCTATTTCAGATGATTTTTTTGTTCTAGTGGACCAAATGACACTTCATTCAAAACTGAAGCTGGATGTCCATGCGCCAAATATTGCCTAGATGACTGTTGGATCATGGGTGATCGCCATTAAGTTCCTTATGTGTTTTGATGATAAAAAATATTTGAGTTGAAGAAAAATAAGTTGGAAAGCTTGGAATTGCAAAACCAAGTCACAGAAGCATCTCACGTACGTTAGAAATGTGTCACGTACATGAGAAAGGGTCTGAAGATAAACAGAAGCCACTGGAGTCCATTAAAGCATGTTTCACGTACGTTAGAAGGAGATAACGTACGTTAAGTTTCATTCACGTATGTAACATGTATTGTCACGTACGTAAGGGAAGATTTGAATGCAAACAGAAGTGAGCTGAAGACATTAACGTATGTAAGAGTATAAATTATGTACATAAGGGATTGTTCACGTACATAGCATGGTTTTCAACATGCATAAAGCTTGCTGAAACATGATCAATGTACATGTGGTGTGTCGAAACATACGTAAGCTACAAAAATCTTAGGTAAAGTACGTAAGAGCTGAGTAACGTACGTGAGACTGGCACAAACAATAACAAACATCATTAAATGCACTTCAATGGCTATATTATCTTCACCAACGGTCATATGGCATAGAAATCCTATAAATACATCAAGAGAGTGCCAATAACATGCTGAACAACATCAAAATTCATTGAGCCAAATTTTCTATCAATTCCAATCAAGAAAAACATCAATTCCAGCTAGAGATCAAAGTTCAAGCATCATTATCAAATATCCAACTCTAGCATAGAGCTTCATTGTTTGTAATCCTTTTGTAATCACTTAGAAAGTGTGAGAAAGTTTTGTTGTAAGCCTATAAAAAACAACATTGTAGAGGTTTTCATTGTAAGTAAACACTTAGAGAGTTAACGTACGTCAGGTTTCATTCACATACATAGCATGTACTGTCACATACGTAAGGGATGCTTTGAATGCAAACAGAAGTGAGCTGAAGACATTCACATACGTAAGAATATAAATTACGTACGTAAGGGTTTGTTCATTTACGTAACATGGTTTTCAATGTACGTAAAGCTTGTTGAAACATGATCAACGTACGTGTGGTGTGTCAAAACGTACGTAAGCAAAAATCCTCAGGTAACGTATTTAAGATTTGAGTAACGTAAGTGAGACTAGCACAAACAACAACAAACATTATTAAATGCACTTCAACAACTATATTCTCCTCACCAACGGTCATATGACATAGGAATGCTATAAATACATCAAGAGAAGGCCAAAAACATGCTGAACAACATCAAAATTCATTGAGCCAAACTTACTATCAATTCCAATCAAGAAAAACATCAATTCCAGCTAGAGATCAAAGTTCAATCATCATTCTCAAATATTGAACTTTAGCATATAGCTCATTGTTTGTAGTTCTTTTGTAAACACATAGAGAGTGTGAAGAAAGTTTGTTGTAAGCCTATAGAAAACAACATTGTAGAGGTTTGTTGTGAACCTAAGGAAAACAACATTGTAGGCTTGGAGGTTTTGAGCCATAATTAACCTCGTTGGATTGGCATTGTTGTATTGAGATGCAATCAATCATCGAGATAGTGAAAAGCCTAAGTGACACTTAGGTAGTGAATGTAGGCATCGAGTTGGCCGAACCACTATAAATTCGTGGTGTTGATTTTTTGCTTTCCTTTCAAGTCACTTCTGCTCTCCAAAATCAACTAAGGCATAAGTCGAAATTCTCCAACAATGACTGTCACCCGCCTAAGCTTGATCTCTCTGTCATTTGTTTGCGTGATCAACAGTCCAAGACTCTTTCGTAGTTTTTTTACTCCATTCTTTCCTAATTTTCACCTTTCTTTCACAAGTCATTCCTCTTTGAATTTTTCGTCTACGACAACATGTCTTCATCAAGAAAAATGGGTATAATTCTTACACTCCATTCATTTATTATTTTCACCATAAGGTTCGTCGATAGCCCGATATCCAATATTTTTCGCATTTTCTTCCTCAAGGATTGTTCGATCCTAATCGCGAGTCGATGATACCTATATTAGAGAGTTCATCACCCTTTTTACCATATGGGTGTTCAAAAGCCACATCTTGGAGAGTACACCATCTCCATCACCACGTGGTCGTTCATCATCTCTACCACCCTATGGGCGTTCAAGAGTTGCATCTTGAAGAGTTCACCATCTCCATCACCATGTGGACATTTATCATCTCCACCACCATGTGGGCATTCAATAGTTTCATTTTAGAGAGTTCACCATCTCTATCACCATGTGGTTGTTCAGGAGTTTTCCTCTAGTTGACCAAGATGAGGGTTTAGGCGAAGATGACAATCCTCCGAGCTCTTGCAGGATTCAATCGATTCACCTTATGCTTCCCAATCACTTTGGGAAGAAACAAGCTTCGACAAAGTGATTCGATATTCTTAAGATTGGGCTAGCCCGTACTTATCGAAGTGTCAACACCTTTTCAAGCCTCAAAGTTGCATGCTATGTTCATGGCAACAATGAGTGCAGGATTAATTCCCTTACTACACTCCAACATTTTATTGCTTATATCACTAGTCACCGCCTAGTTTCCTACAGTGTTTATACTGAACTATATGTAATATTTGAATCTCCACTATGCATGTTCTACAATGAGTTCTTAGCTTTTCAAAAGCTTTGTACTTTATTACCATATGACAACCTTAGTTATTTTCCATTGTGTGTTTCCTTAGTGAGAGTTCGGTGCCCCCACAAGCTTTTTCATTCACTGAACATCTTAACGTTTCATTTCTAATGTCACTAGGTAACGCCCGATTTCCCATAGGATTTATACTTGACTATATATGATATTCAAGTTTCCACTGCGCGTGTTCTACAATGAGCGCTCGATTTCCCACAAGCTTTATGCTCTATTGCTACATTATAGTCTATATTTTCATCGCATGATTTCATTATGAGAGCTCAGTTCTTCGCAACCTTTTCTACTCACCACACGTCTTAACCACGTGAGAGATCGATTTCTCTCCAGCTTTTCTACTCACGATTTAGTTATTAGATGCATGCCTTTGGTGAGAGCTTGAGTTTTGACAAGCTTTTCTACTCACGCAACCTAAGCAAATTCTTATACTTTACCACACACGAAAATGGTGAGAGCTCGATTTTTCACAAGCTCACACTGAATCGCCATGAAACAATCACCAAGCCAATGGACTAACACTAACATATAATCAACAATTAATACCTGACCATGAATACATTCCGTAGTTTTTATCTTAAAAAGTAACTTTAAAACATGCAAACTTCCTCATGTGAACATAACGGTAGGCGAGCTTTGCAGAGAGGCATATTGGAAGGCTTAAATCTTCAGCCAAAACAACAAAAGAACTTAATACTATGCGAAGGAGAAGTCATAAGCCTTCAAGCATCAACATTACCATTTTTATGGTATAAAAAAATGCAAAACATAAGTAGTAAAAACAAGTGACGAAGCCACATGGGGACAAGAAATGCGCAAGCTCTGAGTTGTAAACCCTCTCCCAATGTTTACTTTTCATCCCCAAACTTTCTTTTTATACTTTTATCTCTCTTTTTTTTTTTTGTAATATAATTTTATAGAATAAGTATAATTTAATTCTCGAAGTTTGTATGGATCCATTATAAAAGTTTCAAACCCAAAATTCTATTTTTTTTCCAAACACTTCTTTGTCTTCCCACTTGTTAGGATAAATCTGCTTCCTAAACCAAACCAACATTTATCTCCAATTGAAAATATTATTTGTTTTTAATTAGTCAAACCATAAAGATTTTATTAAAAAAAGAGACGTTAACTCAATATTCATACCATTTTTTATACCCTAACATAACAAACCCATAAGTGACCCAAATCTTGATAGATTCATCTAAATTTTACTTTCAATTTATAAATTGTTAGAAAACTGGGTCTGTCCATGATAATAATGGGTGAAACTTGGGTCCGTCAGTTATCAGGCTAACTAACGAACCCAACTAATTAGTTGTAATTGGTTGTGGGCTTCCCAATTGGATTAAGGGAGCCCAACTAGAAGGAAGCCACCCGAGAGATAATTTCCTTATCTAACTTTTGAAAGACAGATGAGAGATAGAGATAGATTTTTTTATGTACTTCTCTCTAACAGAAAAAAGACACATCTTTCTCTCTTCGCTTTCCCTTCTCACTTTCACTTTCTTTTACAGAAAAAGAACATGAGAAAATACACCTTTTCTCTCTTGTCAATCTGGTCTCAGGAGGCATATGGACGGCGTAATCATCAGCTATTCTCATCGATTTTCGTTGTCCAGCTGTAGAGGCCTGCGTTGATCCTGTTCTTTGCTGCCCACTTACTGTTCTTGCCGAAATCAGCTTAGACGTGGCCATTCCTGAATTGGATCGACAGTTTGGCCTGAAACTGGACTGGCCTGAACCAGAACCTGGCGAATCACACATCCTACGATTCGGTTCAAGTTCAAGGATATGAAAAGTCTTCGAACCATTTTAGCCCAGACCTAGCTCGCCCATTCGACCATTCCAGAAACTGACCGTTGCCAATGGTCAAACTTTGACTATTGGAAAAGGTCCATTTGACCATTTTTATTTTTTTTTTACTTTTTTTTTTAAATTTTGGCACTATAAATATCAATTCTCTCTCAAATTTCTCACACAATATCTTCCATTTTATTCTCTCTCAAAATTCTCTCATTCAATTTAATCTCAATATTCTCTCACTTTTTTACTATATTTATTCTTAGTGATACAAAAAATTAATTATTGTTATTATTTTTTTAGTATAATATTTTTCATTATATTATTTTTATTAACATTGTTATATTTTTGCATTGTCATACATTTTTTGAAATTACAAAAAAAATTAATTATTGTTACTATATTTTTTTAGTATAATAATTTTTCATTATATTATTTTTATTAACATTGTTATATTTTTACATTGTCATACATTTTTCAAAATTAATTTTTTGTATTTAGCGAAAAAAATGGTAAGTGAAGATAGAAATTTTGAAAATGTTGAGATGAATGCATATTTCCAAACACAAGAGAGCAAAACTTAACCGCCTCCCACACAAGAAGGAGGTGCCAAAATTTTGAATTCTGACATTTTCAAGGTTCATTTCAAGAAGACGCCAAAAAGAAATGGTAAGTTCGACGTTTCTTGTAATTATTGTAATCAGGTTTACAAATTCAAGCATAAAGGTGGATATGGTACTTTCACCCACAATTTGCAGATAAAACACCCACTCAAGGTTGGATTGAGTCGTGGTCAAACTCAAAATCACCGTGTTTGCTTCTTCTTTGAATTCTCCTCAATCATTTCATTATAATGAAGCTAATTGTAGGTCTGCTTTAGCTAAAATGGTAACAATTGATCATTTATCTTTTTGTTTTGGTGAAAAATTAGGTTTTACTTGAGCTGTAAAAAGAAATTTGTTAAAGTTGTTTAAAAAATGAAAAATTGAATTGATAACATTTTTTCAAAACAATGACATGCATGTTTCTATTTGTAGTGATATTTGGAGTGATCATTGGTAAACTCATTCATACATGGGTATTACTTGTCATTGAGTTAATGAAAATGATGTTTTACAAAAAAGAATTCTTGCATATCAATATTTTGATAAAAGTCATAATGCTGAAAATATTTGTAGATTAATTCAATAGATTTTGCACCATTATAGATTAGTTAATAGAATTTTTTCGATTTCTTTTGATAATGCATTGACTAATGCTTCTTCTATTAATGAATTGAAAAGAATTTGTCAACCATATTTTGGAGGAAGATTTTTTCATGTTAGGTGTGCATGTCATGCTTTAAATTTATGTGTTCATGATGGTATTAGATCACTTAATATTTTTTTAGATCCAATTATAAATGTTATTTCAAATATTTGGGTACACCCTCGAGTTGCAAAAGCATGGGCACATTTTTGCACCTCCAATGGTAAACTCCAAAACATTTTTCAAAAGATGTTCTTACTCGTTGAAACTCAACTTTTAAATTACTTAATCAATCTTTTGAACATAAAGATTTATTGTGTTCTTTTGCATCAACTCATATTCCACAATACAATATTTTCCAATCATGTGGAATGTTTGTAGTTCAATTTTGGATATTTTAAGAGTTTTTAATGATGCTACTCATACATTTAGTAATGTTTATAAACCCACTTCACATCAATTTTTAATAAAAGCAATGAATGTGGCCGGTGCATTAATGGAAGGAATCAAAGTTGAAGAAATCATTATTTTTTTTAGAAATGAGAAACAAATGGTTGTGTTATTGTAACATCTCGTCCATTTTGATGGTGTTCGAGTGTGCGTATGTTTGAGTTTGATAATTTATTTGGTGTTTGAACCTTTAATCGATGTTTTGGGTGATTTAAATTGATGGATTTAAGTTGTATTATGATCCATTGATCTTGTGGAACGATTGAGCGATCGATTGAAGTGGTTTCAGACAAGAAAAGTTGTGTTTGGGGAGTACACAGTTTAGGACAAGGTTAGTCCTTTGGACCATGTCTTAATGTACCCAAACTGTGTAGTTATTGCCCCAAAGACACGGACAGAATTCGTGTCCGTGTGTTAAGAACCCAAACCGTGTCTTTATTTATCTACCCGTGTCTTGTTCGCTGCACCCTTTTTAAACCCTAATCCACCTCACTTCGGTTCCATCTTCCCTCAAACACATCCTGGCCGCCTCCCAACCCTCCAAACTTGTTCTCCCTTGCCTCTCCTTAGTGGATTTTGGATTTTTAAGGTAAGAATCACTTTTCCCACTTGATTTCCTTGTCATTATTCATGTGCTTTGGTTTGTTCTTGAAAGAATGTGTTATGGGTTGGAGTGAGTGTTGTTTGTTCGAATTTGTGGTGGTTCTTGGATGAAATGAGATGGGTTTTGATATATCTAAGTTGCTAGGGCTTGATTGTACAAGAAACATAGGATTATTGGTGTTTTGATGGAGTTTATTTGGGTTCTAGGGTTTGCTACAGTTTTGAGGAGAAAGAAGAGATTTTTGTGATGTTTAATGCTTATTGATGGTTGATTAATGTTCTAGAGGTTGCTAGGAAGTGAATGGTATGCTTGGAATCAATTTTGGTTGAGTGGAGTGGAATTAAGGACCATTGGTGTAATTTTCCAAATTGGAGGACCAATTGTGTAATTGTGCATTTAAGGACCAAAATGGAATTTGGAGTATATGGAGGAGTGAATTGAATATTTTGAATTATTTGAGGATTGCTTGGTGATTTTAGAATATTTGGGGACTAACTCGTAATTTTGCAAGTTAGAGGTTAATTTGTAATTTTGAGCATTTAAGGACTTAGTTGGAGATTTGTATTATTTGGAGGACTAGTTGGTCACTTGAGGATATTTTGGGGATTAAATTGTAATTTACCAAGTCTCGGGGATTAAATGGTAATTTTTCAAAGTTCGGAGACTGATCTGTAATTTCACATCGATGTGTAATAATTGGATAATTGTGCTAGACTTTGGGCCGAAATAGATTTTAGGAGTTTGTTGGAGTGTTCGAGTTTGCATATGCATTTGCACGGATTTTGGTACAACCACAATACCACGTCTGATATGTGTATGTATTGTCTGTTCCAGCTCTGTGTGGTTTCTGATGTGACCAGACATTCACCTGTGGACCGTGCTCAGGATTATTTGCTCGGCGTCCAGGTGAGTGTGGTAGCACTTTAGACACATAGGTTGTGTCCTCTAAA
>CAODLS010487990.1:0-10951 GCA_948243855.1 Flueggea neowawraea | reverse complement strand
AAATGTTCTTATTATGTATATAAGTTAAAATGCATAAAATATTTTTGTACTCACAATATCCTTTCTGATGCCCCGCTGGGATTCAGAAGCTCTACTTGTCAAATACATCCATTCCATTTCCTAGTGGCCTTCTCAATTGTTTGCATTCGTGCTTGAAGGGATCTTAGGGTACGCTGCTCCCATGAAGTTTGTTTTGACTCATTGTATGTTTCTTCAACACGAGACCAAAAGCATTTTCCAGATTGATTTCTCCATTTAATAGGGTCTTGAGAAATATCAATATAAATTTGGCATAACATTTGGTCTTCTGCAGGAATATAGGCATTACCACACAAAGACATTTTCAAAAGAAAAATATTTTGACAAATGTAGAAGATTTAGGTGAGATTTGAAAGAAAGCTGAGGTGAGATTACTTACAAGGTTGAAGAGTTTATATAGAACGTAAATGAAATACATTTAATTGAGCATGTAGATAATGAGTATCCTCAGATACAATTAAGATCATTAGATGGATTTCATCGTAATGTCAATTGTTGGATTATTTTTATCTTTTCAGAACCTTATTAGAAAGAAATCTATAGAATCAACCGTTAGATGAATTTCATTGTAATGTCAACTGTCGGATTGTTTTTATCTTTTTCGAACCTTATCAGAAAGGCATATATAGAATCAGTCGTTGGACGGATTTCATCTTAATGTTAACCATCAGATTGTTTTTATCTTTTTAAAACCTTATCAGAAAGGTATCTATAGAATCAGTCGTTGGATGGATTTCGTCTTAATGGCAACCGTCATATTGTTTTTATCTTTTCAGAACCTTATCAGAAAGGCATCTATAGAATCAGTCGTTTGATGGATTTCGTCTTAATGTCAACTGTCGGATTGTTTTTATCTTTTCAGAACCTTATCAGAAAGGCATCTATAGAATCAGTCGTTGGATGGATTTCATCTTAATGCCAACCGTCGGATTGTTTTATCTTTTCAGAACCTTATCTTTTATTTTCTATAATTACCATCAAAGATTGTTTCTAAAGCCATCAACTTCTTTCTTCTCACTTTTGAAAATAAAATTCTGTAATATCATTGCAATGAATTTCAATATCAGGGGTCCTTCCAATTTCCAAATTGGAGTTCGTCTTCATCTTTGTCATCGTCTTCATCTGATTCAAATGAATTTGTGGTGATGGAGGAACAAATAATGCAACAAATCATATGCAATAACAACATGATTGGGAAAATTTGTGCCATTCAACTCAACAACCAACCCACTCGCAAAGCCTATGTCCCAGGTCATATGATCTATGGATATGGCATACGTACTTTGGTATGTCAGGTACCAACAATGACATTAATGTGCTGGAATCATCGTATTTGTTCTCTAACTTAGCTCAAGGAATTGCTCCTCCTGCTCATTATGTCATACAAGGAAAAGAATATGATATGGGATATTATTTAGCAGATAACATATATCCCAGATGGTCCACTATTTTTGCAAATGATTCACGAACCACGTGGACCGAAGAAAAAATATTTTGCGATGAGACAGGATGCTTGTAGGAAAGATGTTGAGCATGCATTCGGAGTTCTACAGTAGCGATTTACAATCGTTGCAGGCTCAACGCGTTTCTAGAGGAAGAGTGTGCTACATGACATAATGTCTGCGTGCATTATCATGCACAATATGATTGTCGAGGATGAAAGTGATCTTAACGCACACATTATTGAAGCGAGAGAAACGACACCTCCAACGATTGAAATCATTCAAGATGAAGATATTCGATTTGAACAATTTGTAGCTCGACATAAAAAAACAGGGACAACGAAGCTCACTATGATTTACGCAATGCTTTAATTGAGCATTTATGGGAGCAATTTTCCAATTCAGAGGATCATTGAGATGAATGTGTAATTGTTTTTTCAATTATGTTATACTTTTAATTTAGTTAAATTTTCGTTAGTGTGTATGTTGTTATAAATTTTAATAAATAAAAATATATTTTTACCAAAATTTATCTTATTTTAATTATTATATTAAAAAATGTAGTTTTTGTATATGTATGTATTAAAAATATCAAAATATTTTTGTGGTTGAAAGATTAAGTAGAATAATTAAATATATGTGTAAGTTGTTAAATAATAATAAAAAAAGAGTTGTGGAGAGAAATACGCTTGAAATATTCTATTTATTGTTAAAAATAGAGTAGATAGTTGGAATAATTTTTACTGTAATTATTTTTTTTAATATAAATTTACTATATTTTGATATTTGTGGTTGGATATGGCTTTAGACATTGGGTCATTTTATTGTTACACCAATTATTAACGGTTGGGTACGATTTTTTTTTTCAGTATTTTGTATTATTGGATTATCTAATCATGATTGGTGGTTCATAATTTTTTTCATTCATTATGTGCTTTTATACCGGCGCACGTCCATTGTGGGAGACAAGGTCTGAATGCAGGACAAAGATCGTTTTGGTGAAGACACATTTAATAAAATAAATAATTAAAATTTAAATTAAGTAATTTTAGTAACAATTAAGTAACAGTTATGGTTATTTAATTTATCATAAAATTAAATAACTGATCAAAATTAAGTAATTTTTGGAGCTACAATTAAATAACCGCCTCCTCAAATTAAATAACTTTTGGAGCTACAATTAAGTAACCACCTCCTCAAATTAAATAACGGAACCTAAAATTAAATAACTCAAGTACTCATTGTAGTACCACCCATTTTGTTTGGTTGCCGGTGCTTGTAAGCAGTCAAGTTTGGCTTTATTTGATGAAAAATGTGAAGGTTAATATTATGATGCCATTTTGTTGATTTAAATAGTGAAGAAGACATGACTGAAGCCAATGTTGTTATGAAATTAAAAGCTTTAAATCATTGGAAGAACTGAAGGAAAAAAAAAAACAGTATCAATTAATTGAAATAGTTCATTGAATTAATTATACATGTTGTGTGCTTTGAACAAAGCCGGTAGAAGTGGTAATCTAAGACCAGATCTTAACTATTCGTCATCTAGTCCTCACTGGATGGCTTTTTAAGGTTTATCACTGTTGTTACAGATGCTGCTATTGAACAAGTAAACTGGGATACACAAATTTTGTACGTCCTCACTGCCAAATTATCTAAACTTACTTCATCGTATGAGGTAATATAGTTCAGCAAATTTTTGCGTCAATATGTTGCAACCAGCATGCAACTGTTTCGTATTTGTCGCTGTGAGATTATTGAGCTATGAAATTCTTTTTGTCCACAGGTCGGACATTTAATCGTTCCCGTGTTATTGAGATGCTATTGCGTATGATGACGGATTTATTAGGAACACTTTTGAAGAATTCATTATGATAGACTCTTTTAATATGTACTTGAATTTTGCCGCAGGCAAAACTGAATCAAGCGAGACCAGTGACGAGCAGAAAAAAATTTCGAATAGGCAAAAAAAAAACAAAATCTAATTAAGACCTGAAACGATGGTTCTAAAAAAAAACCCGCCTTCTTTCCCTCACCACTCACAACGGCGAAAGGGGCCCTGCAATTTTCGGCGAATCCCATACTATATATGTGGGTCCCGCCGGCACTGAGAGGGGCACTGAGAGGATCATCGAACTATGCCAGACCCCGGTCCATTTCTGGAAGGACCCGTGGAAGCTCTTCTAAGTGAAGCTAACAATGAGACATGGTCAGCAATAAAGAAACTTTTGTTGCGTGAGACCAAATCAGCTCTCTGGACTTTCCAGCGCTCTCTCTGGTTTTGACGTAGGTGAAGAAACCAAGGCCAACATGCTCACAAGGTTAGAGAAATACGCCAGAGAAATGGTTGAAACAAAAGCAAGGGAAGAAGCTGGACGAGTTTTGTTCCGTATGAAGGACAAGTAATACCCATGCACTTTTTTGGATTAATCTACATGATTTGTTGCCAAGGCCATTCAACGGATTGACTGTGAGTTGGTATACAGGTTTTTCAACCGTGATTCAGATTCAATGCCTCGAGTGTGGGACTGTGAGGAAGAAGAAGAGAAAAAATATTTTGAGACTTACTGGCCTTTTTTCCTTTTTTCTTTTTTATTTCCATGTATGTAATCCACGTGTCGACAACTGGGTATGAGACGTGGTAACCGATGTGGCACATATTCTGGGTCTTATGACATGGTAACCTCTGTGGCACATATTCTGCTTCCTACGACTTTGCTGAACCCAGCAACTCACATCTGTGAGCTTTCTGAAAAAAGAAATGGATTCTGCGACCTTGATGCAACAAAACCACCATTTTTATGACTATCGTTAAAATTAACCCGGCTAATCTCTAGTCCGACCCAAATGAAACCAAAGGGAAAATCACACATTCATTATAATTAAAAATACAAAAATTCAAAAATAAAAATACGGAAATACCAAATTTTAAAAATATCAAAAAAGGGTCTTCATTAGAGGTCTTCACTGATCTTTTGAAAGCTTCATTGAAGGTCTCTAGAAGCCTTGATTGGGGTCTTCAAAGGTTTTCTGAAAGCTTCATTGGAGGTCTCCAGGGGTCTCCACTGAAGATTTCAGTAGTTTATAAAGGTCTCCATTGGGAGTCTCTAGAGGTCTTTTGAACGCTTCATTGGAGGTCTCCAGGGGTCTCCACTGGAAGTCTCCAGCAGTCTCTACTACGTTATAAATATGACATTTTTAAAGTTTTGACTTTTGGTAGTAGTATTCTTACAAATTAAAACTGAAAAGTTATATTCTTATAATTTTGAAACTATAGGTGTTATTATTGTAAATCTAAATTTTCAAATAAGTACCTGGAATAATTAACTAGAAACCAAATAGATACAGTGGCGGAGCCATGTTAGGGCCAGCATGGGCCCGGGCCCTTGCTTTCGTCGGAGGAGGGCAATGGGAGCCCTTCTTCGGCGGGGCTCCGCCAATGACCCAGCCCTTGCCGGCATGCCGTCGATTTCGCAATTGAAGGTTAGGTAAGGTCTGCCATGGTGGAGTAATGGAGTTGCATACTTGTTGAAGATGAAGATGATTGGGCTTTTTTTAAAAAATTTAAACCACAGGACGAAACGACGTCGTTTCGCCCTGTATTAAAAAAATGATTAAATCTCACTTTAAACCAAACACAGCAGCCACACACACAGACGCTCCATTTCATTTTCACAAATCGCAGACCAGAACCACTCATCTCTTTTTTCTCTTCCTCTTCGCTCCTTCCAGACCCAGTGTTCGAGCCGCCACCTCTCCTTGTTCTCCTTCGTCAACAACCGTCTCTCCCCGATAAGCCGTCTGGATTGTTGAATAATTTATTTATGAAATTGTGATTTAAATTAAGTAGATTGTAGCGTAGAATTGTTAAATTTTGATTGAATGGGTTTAAATTTTGTTTAAAAAATGTCAATTGCTTCTGTGTTGTTTGTTCTAATGAAACAAAGTCTAATGTTTGTATGTACATTGTTGGTGTTGGTGTTGTTGTCCTGTTGTGTGATGGAAACAAAGTGGTTCATTCCAAAATTTTGTCCATGAAAATAATCAAATTTCATGTTCATACAAAACAGAAGCACCATTCAAGGAAAAAATAAAAAAACCACAACTGGTTTGTTTGTTCAGTAGTTCACCATTTCCCAAATATAAAATAAACTCTCTCACACCCCTAAAAAACATTTACACCAAACCCTTTGTATTGAAAAGAGGTAGAGGGCAGTAAATGTTTCAAATTTTGAGAAAGTAAAGAACAGGAAGTAGGACTTAACTTTCAGAATTAAATGTGATAGTGATTTTTATCAGTCTGTTATTCTCAGTTTTTCTTTTTTGGTACATATTCTCGGATTTGATTGTGAATTGTAAAAATAAAAGAACAAGAACAAGAATCATACATTAGTCTTTTCCCAACATCAGTTTTGCTTTCTTCACCAACCTATTATCAAGCTTCTTTGTGAGTTTTATCAATTTAAAACTTGGTTAAACGTGGCTGGTTTACTTATTGAGTTACAAAAATCATTTTACTCTTTATATATCAAACCAAATAGCAATGAACTATGATTTAACTAACCATTTACCTAGTAGTTTGGCTCATTTATATACTTAATTAGTGATTATTATTTCGTAAGTCAATTACTTATACCTTTACTCTTTTGATTTAATTTTTTTATAGATATATATTTTTTGTTATATGCATCATATAGTCGGAATTTTGACTAAGCAGATTCGGTCTCTGCTTAGCAAAAATACTGGCTCTGGTACTCAATAAATCTGACCCCATTTCCTTTACAACTCAGCAAACACACCCAATGGAAATCCTCCTCCACCGCCTTCAAGTTGTGTCGGCACAAACCAACACCCACCGTAGCACACCGATTACACACACCGCCGACTTCCCCGAAGGCCAGATGAGTGAAGACGGACCACATCAAACACACTCTGCCGAACTGTAGCACGAAACCACCACAAAGAACGACTGGAGCACGAAGCCAAGAGCCATAAACTGTCACCCACCTCTCAAGCTTCGTCGAGGAACCAGTAACCGGACAACACGCCGGGCGGAGGTCTACAAAAGAGACATATAAACAGCCGACGTAGAGGGCAAGAGAAGGAAAACAAGTAAAAACACCCAAAACCAGAAAACCTAAGACTAATATATATAGAGATCCTGATGAAAAACACACCTAAAGCAACCAAAGGAAAAAGAAGGCTCGAGAGACGATCTAGACTCCTTATTTAATGTTTTGAGAGAGGAATCTGTTTTGTTGTCTTAGCATGCAAAATATTATTCATACATCTTTTCCTGTTGACGCATTTATTCACGTCAAAAATAAGTGGAACTGATTAGACTGGTCGTTTTTAGTTTTACCTCCTTGATTGTATTCGGGATTGCTCTCGCTCGTTTTTAGATACGACATGTCGTCGAGATGAGTATGAATTTCTACTGCGAGTGCTGTCTGCCTGTCGCCCGACTGTCCTGGATGACAAATAGTCCTGTTCTGGGCTTGTAGTTTGGGGCTTGAAGATGAAACTGACAGGCTGATGTTATATTGAATATGAAAAAAAAGTTATCCACTGAATTTGTCTTCACTGGGTATAAACAGTTATTATTCTTTAAATAATATCTCACGACATCCAAAAATTTAAGCTTATGTTATTTAAATAGTTAATTTTTATATTTATAAATATTTTTATTCATATACACTTATTTAATATAGATTAAATAAGTAATTTGACCTATTAATTTTAATTGCTACTTAGATGGGATGTTACAAAATTTTCATGTTTGACCCTTTTTTTCCAAGTAAAAACCAATACATGTTGATAGAGAGAGAGATTTTTTTTCTTAAGTGCTTAGATCCATTCGTCATATATGAACTACCCAGTGGATAGAGAGAGATGTGAAATGCCCATACATGGAAGCACATGATGTTGGATCGCATTCCTGCAGTTAACAAAGGTCTTAACACTTGTTTTCTAGTACCACTTCGACTTGGTATTTTTGCCTCTTGACAATAAACTAAACCTCAACATATATATATACAGTTAATGCGGTTTAACTGTCAAGATTGAGAATATTTTCAGCTACCAGGGGGACATTTACATTTTTTTTAGGTTCCTGCTTAAAGTCATGTGCAGTGAATGCATCTGGAGGTATCTGTAAAAAACTTTAAAATTGCTAACGAACCACGTAGTAAAAGAACATTGCTAAAATTGGATAAGATAAAGCATAAAGTATAGTTTTAACCTCAATCCAAGTATTATTTGAGATGACATAAAGAGAACCTTCAATGAATTTCAATTGCTTGCTTCATCATTATTCAAGCATCTTTGATGCTGAATGTATTAGATAGAAAAATCAGCGTTGACTTACAAGTAATAGATTCCATATATGTTACTTCAAGGGCAGAAAGTATCTTCTGCAGCAACAACGTTTGTCCACAGATGACAAGTGTAAACCCAGAACAACCTAGCAGTGAATTAAAATGAAGCAGTTTGTTGGTTACAACCTAAAATTGAGTGCATGTTTCAAACAGGCTGGAGCAATGAGAACCATTACCAACCATGAGCAAACACTATACCTTACTTCTTCACCAACTCAAAAATAGAATTATTTGAAACAAGAAGTTGGTAGTTATTGGCATCATTATCTCAATTGAAAAAGCTACCATCTCAACATCCTAAATCAATGGAAGGGGACCTTTCCACCGCGTTTTTTTTGGCCCGTTAGCCTTTCTTTAATAGTATTTGGACCGTTGTGTGGTTAAAGGAAATTTCCCAACACGATTTGAACTCTGGCATACAAATTAATGTTTGCTTACCGGCTTGACTAAAATCTCATGGATAGCCTTTTCTTCAATTTGTAATCGTTTCCCTCCCTCCTTCACCAAAACTTGCATTATTGATAAAAGAAGGGACCCACTAAATCAATAGAAGGGGACCTCTCCCCTACTCGCATTCCATTCCCCACTCGACCAAAAGTGAAAATGCACCATCACCAAAAACGAATATGACACAATGTCTTCAAAAATTTTGAGTTGGTTTATATCTAGTTGATTACATTATTATGGATCAACCAGTTTGATACCCATTTTTCTACTTCCTTAGCAAAATCAGAATTTGACACAAATGGTGAATAGAAGGTGAGAAATTGAATCTGTTTATATAACAAATCCTAAGCTTTTTTAACACACCTAAAATCTCCTATATCTTGAAAAAAAAAACATCAATAAAAAGAATCAATCTGTGGCTCCAAATGAACAGGCAGAACTGCTTTTCTGGACCCCCTACCATGACCAAAAGAGAAGAAATTTCTTCTGACTCTATTACTACTGCAACCTTCAACAGGAACAACAGGACTGGCCTCTGAGACTTGTCTAATCTGTTGCACAATCTCTTGAACTGACAAATACAATTGTCGATCCGCTGATGAATCCATTGAGAAAGACCTTCTAATGGGTTGTATTGCAAATTGCTCGTCTTTGCCTCTGATATCTATACATTCATCACCCATGCTCGTAACTTTACTGAACTTTCTTGGTTTTTTCTGAACCAGTCTCTGCTCTATCTCCCTCGGTGAGGGACTCACTGAACGCGGCGCCGACAATTCCCCTGAAGTCAACCTTTCTTGTGCTGCTTTTAATGTTTGATCCGTGGAACGATGGTTAGTGTTACCCAATTCAATCACAACATAATCTTCGTCTCCACTGATGAGACTTTCGCTGTAAGGATTTGGATCTTCGGGAGAAGTACTGGGAGCAATGATATGGTCAATCGGAAATGGCGGATGGCTTGAAATGCTAGTTCGACAAAGTGGGCAATTAGCATTGTTTTGAAGCCAAATATCAATGCAATCAATGTGAAAAACATGGCTGCAATCCGGTATTATTCGTAGCCTCTCGTCTTCTTGAAACTCATTCAAGCAAACTGCACATTCACAGAAGGTTCTTTTTCCGAAGTCTCTGCTTTCGCTTCTTTTCTTGAACTTAAACATTGGGATTGACCTTATCACTGACTCGTCAAGTCCACGAGGTTCCATTGCCGGAGAGTAAACCATTAAAGGGTCTTCGTGATTGCTGTTTCTTGATAAAGAAAATCGTCTGAGAAGATCAATACGGTGCCAATTAAGACATTTGATGACAAAGATGTAATAACTTACTAACAAGAAAGCTGTGGCTAAAATTCCTATAATGGCAATGGCTATGATTGGAAAACTTGTATCAGAAGAGTGTGAGTGAGAGCTAAATATTGAATTTGTATCAGGAGTCGTGATTGGCGGAAGTGATTGGGAGCCGGAAGTTCTGCTCACAAGATCCATGGAACTGCAAAATGGTCCGCCTTTAGATCTTGAATTAACACAGAGACCATGCAATATTGATCATGAAAAAAGGAAAAAGAGTAAGAAAGAATCAAATAATATGGGGACAACAGATGCGAAAAGGGACAATTTAGAAATGTGTTGTCATGGAAGATGAAAGAAAAATGGAGAAGAAGAGAGACAGAAGAGAGAAAACCCAGGTGATATAAATGAGGAAGGTGCTAAATGGGGACATGAAAGCCTTGAAATTCAATGAAAAAATGTGCCTTTTGATTTAATTTATTTGTAAAGGGTAGAGTCTGAGCTAAGAGTACGTAGTAGGCGAATCTCTCTCTTGTTCCCATGAGAAAGTGTCTCGTCTGGCTCTATGTATTGATTTCTTTATGGCAACCGCTACGTAAGGAAGGATAATATAAAAATGGAAACTTGAATAGAATGGATCAAAATCCACCGTTAATTGTATGGTCTCTTCATTTTCATGCCATGGAGTGGAGGGGCCTGGAACTTGCACATTACTCATTAGCCACTCTCTTTTTGTCACCTTCATGTTTATATTTTTTGATTTCAAGTATGAACTAATCATTAAAAAATAACACACATCGCTGTATATTCTCAAATGATCATAGCACATTATTCTTTTTCATAATTTGTCTCATGTAATTCTAAAGTGAAAAAAATGTACATTAATCATGTAATGTATTTAAATGTTCACTAAAATTGTCCATTTTTTCTTTTTTTATGGAAAAAATCTATGTACTTTTTTTTCTTCTTCTAATAAGTGATTTTATTCGTCTGGTGTGGAAATCGAACTCTCGATCTCTTTATAGTATTAGAGTTGAGTTAACTGCCAATTAACTATAAGCTCATTCGAAAAAATATGTTTAGTTTAAGTTGAGAAATTACTTAAAAAAATAAGTTGAGAATTTGTTTTAAAATTGGGTTCAAACGATTCACAGAACTACTACGTGATGAGTTTAATGAGTGAAGTGAAGAGAAACTCACGGGGGCATGTGTGTCTACAAGGTTTTCGAATAGGATCGGAGTGGCTAATGATTTCAAAGAGCCTTGACTTTCCATTCACTCCTTCCAATTTCCATCAATCATCACCAATCACAAACCACAAAAAGTCTCATAGGCCACATGCTACCCACCATCATCG
>CAODLS010487951.1:0-11754 GCA_948243855.1 Flueggea neowawraea | reverse complement strand
CTGATCAGCTTCAGATGAACAAACCAACCAGAGACTAGGGTCTTTATTGTCGTCAAATAAATGACAGATACAACAAGAGCATCTCTTGCAAAAAGTATCATCAATGGATAGGACAGCCTGACAAGCTGAATTTTTACATATCCAGGAGTTTGAACAGCTAAGATCCCGGGATTGCTCAGAAGCAGGAGCAAGTCGTGTGGGGCTTTCCCCCTTTCTCTGTTGCTTCTTAGAAGATGGCTGATTATTGGGACTAGAAGCAGATTTCCTTAATTCCTGCTTCTTATTTGTCTTATTACCGACCTTCATAATTTCAGCCATTTTTCTTTTTGAAGAAGCCGATTGTTTTTTATCCTTATCAAAACATGCTCGGAGAAGTTCTTTTCTTGGACCAGACTTCAAAAACTCTTGGAGGAGTTCTGGACTTCTTGAAGCATCGTCTGAATTTCCATTCTTCTCTGGGGTGCTTTGAACGCTGGAAGAAAGGCTTTGAACACCAGAAACTGGATCAGGACAACAGATGGAAAGAATGAAAAGAAGTACTAGCAGAAAGCAACAAAGGATTCTTTCTCACTACTAAATAAAGCAGTACATCAGTGTGTGCATACAAGTAAACATCAAAGATATTCTTTCTAAAAGCCTTATTCCAAATATACAAAAACTAAAAAAAAATCAATTAAAATGAATATTCAAATCCATATCTCGTCATGCTTCCAAAGCACTAAGAACCAAGCAAATCGCAAATGGTATCACATTCTGATTCTACTGCAAGTTGAGATTCTAAACAAAAGAAGCACCGCAGGAGAGAAATTGTATCATGAGAACAAATAAAAGCAATACAACCTTCATAATGAATGATATAAAGCATGAGTTTTCACAAGAAAAGCAAACTCTAGAGCTTGGTCAATCATACTCTTGATTATTAGCACAACGGAAGACACAACGACCAGGCATCCTGAGACTATTGACATGGCTGACACAACCATTGGGACAAAGTATCCTATTATATCATCAAGATATCTGCTTTCTACAATAACTGACATTAATGCAAATCATTCATAATTGCCTCAAGAGAATAAACCCAAATAAGTATCAGTAAGCAGAGAACAAAAGATAAAGACCTCACCTCTGGCAAGGAATTTATCCTCTAAATCCATTTTGCTGATAGGCCAATTGAAGATATGGTAGCCTTGCCTACACAAAAAGCTCAAAGCTTAAAATGGCATTAATTTCCATTAATTTGTATATAAAACAATTAATAAAAATTTCTTTTCTGCTGAATGTTTCATTCAGCCCAGAGGCTGAGGGAAGAGATAAAATTATAAAATTTTGAACTCGTTCAGATAAATCTGCCAAGCAACTCTAATTACATTTTAAAAAAAAAAACTAACTAAAAGACATGAATAACAGAAAACTATCCCGATTGTTTTCTTTACAATGAATGTCTACAGCCAAAATCTATGAGATCGACTCCACATTAAAACAGAAAGGGACCTTCAACTGGTACAACGTGCAACCAAATTTATTCTAACTACAAAAAAACACGAGGTTCAACTTCTCAGTAACTAAATCAAAGACTGACCCAGCAATACTATAAGTTTCCTTCCCCTACATCGAATCATAAACCCAAATTGTGCACTTTTGCAGCAATGTAGCCAGTAATAGGGTATCAAATTGCAGCACAATACCCAATTAGAGGTTTACAACAAAAGCACAATGATAGTAATACTTCACTAACACCTTCCAACAACATTATCACCTTTCATTCACTAATAGTCAAATTATAACCTAAAGATCAGCAATTGAAATCCATATTCCAAACACATTCATGTTTCAACCACAAACTTAAACCTCTCTATTCAAACAAAATCACGAAAATCCCACTAAACAAAGCAAATTACAAAGCTTGTGCCCGTACATTGTGAGAATTCAACGTCAACTACAGCAAAACAACATTCATGCGAATTAAAAACAAAAAAAAAAAAGAGATAGAGAGAGAAACTAATAATACTATTCAGCAAAGGTCAGAACCGAAAAAACGACACCGGATCTGAGTCCAGAAACCGGAGCTGAAACCGTAAGAATCTTAGAAGAAGACACCGAAGAGATTACCTGAAGGTAATGACAGAGAGGCGTCTAGGGCTTCAGCGAAGGCAAGGCCAAAAAATTGAGAGAGAGAGAGAGAGAGAGAGAGAGAGAAGAGGGTTGGCTTGTACGAGTTGGTCACGTTTTAGGGGAAAGAGAGAGGGGCGGGGTTAGGAGGTTGTGAACACGCGCTTGGGAAGGCGCGTAGGGAATGGTGGTTGGGTTTAAAGGCAGGGTCGGGTCTGTGTTGTGCAGGAAAAGCATGCGTTAGCACTGTCTGTTGATTGGATTGGTGCGTGGGGAAAAGCCTGTGGGGGTGGCGCGTGAGGTTGGATGTGTATATCCTTGAACGATGGATTTCGTTTCCAGGTGCTGCAAGAAAACCGAAATCTAAATCCAAAAAAGAATATGTACGAAAGTCCATATTATTATTATTAATTATTTTTATTTGCATACAAAACATGTAATATATAATTTTATTAAATTTTATATAAAATTAATTAATATTTATTTAAATTTATTTATATAGAATAAAATATATATTTTAAAAGATTAATGTATAATAATAAAATAATTATTATTAACATATAATGATATTAATAATTTTATTATTTTTAAAATAAAATATGTAAATATATATAATTTAAGGTAAAAGTCAATTAGAAAAATAAATTAGTTGGTTAATAGTTTAATATAATCAAACTAACGAAATTTAAATTATTCAAATGATAAAGATATATTTATAATTATAAAAATAAATAAGGATATAATACTCTAAAAAAATTTGACACATTCGTATATTTTTATATGTTATAATAAAAAATAAAGAAGAATATATTTATAATTATAAAAATAAATAAAGATATAATAATTTAAAAAAATTATAATTTATATATTTATATTTGTTATGATTATGATATGTAACTCTACATTATTATGGTCCGATTTTTTCTGGTTTCAAAAAAAATGTTCCGAATTTTTTGGTTACATATACACACTATCTGCTTTTGTTTAAGTAAATAGAAAAGATAACGGCACGTTTTGTACTGGCATATTGACATAGTACATTATATATTTAGAATATTATAATTTTTAAAAGATATGAGTATTTTTATTTTTTTACTATATAATTTATTATTCTGTAATCTATTTTTATTATTTATTATTTAATCTATCAAAACTAAAGATCTTAATATATTTTTATATAATTTAAAATAATAAAAAACAAAAGTAATATACAATTAAAATTATATTATGTTAAATATATTATAATATCAGTCGTAGAGTTGCCTCAGAAGTTAGGCACCTCCATTTGGAGTTGACGACTCTGGGTTCTAACTCACTTGGGTTGGACGATTGGAGTGGTATTACAATGAGAACTCTTAAAAAGAGTCTTCAATGAGAACTCGAGTTATTTAATTTCAGGCTTAGTTACTTAATTTGAGGAAGTGATTACTTAATTGTAGCTCCAAAAGTTATTTAATTTTAGATATCGTTACTTAATTTGGCTATTTGTTACTTAATTTTGTAATAAATTAAATAATCATGATTGTTACTTAATTATTCTTGAAATTACTTAATTTGAGCCTCAATTATTTAATTTATTAAAAAAAATTATTTTAGTACCACCTAAAAAGTCGAAGCAGCATTAAAGTTGTCATATATATATGTGTGTGTGTGTGTATATAATCTTGGTTTTCAAGTAGTTTACTACCACTCCTCGCAGAGTAGTCATGAAGCATACTTCTATCGCTTGGCATCTTGGTTTCACAATTAAATGACACCCACTTTTCAATGGAGGACTCCTAAAATTTTAAAAACTAGGGTCAACCTCTAGAACCTAAGGTGTAACAAAGGAAAAATGTGAAATAAACTCAATAAATGTTTATTATAAAGAGAGCTCAGACAATAATGTTGAACTCATATCGTTTTGAATTAAATTAGCAATAAGAAGCAGTTTAAAGATGCTACCTCTAGTGTTAATTCCTTACATATGAAAACCTATATATACGAAACCGAAAGAGAGAGTGTGTTCATTTAAACAAAAAAAAAAATTGAAAATCCAATGAAAATCAAAATAGAAAACTAATTGAATACCAAACAAAAGTTGAATAAAGATTAAATGAAAATCAGTCCCAAATAAAAAAACTAAATGAAAACTAAATGAAAACCGATTAAATCAAAATGTAAAGAAGGCCATATTTTTGTAATTTTGAATTTTAATATTTCATAATTGAAAATTGAAAATTATTTTTTTTATTTTAAAATTTTTTGGTATATTTATGTATTTTGCAATACTAAATTGAAAAACATACAAAATATTTTTGTTATTTTTTTGAGAAATATATTCAATGTAAATAATTTTCCAATTTTTTATTTTTTTCATGTTCTGTAATGAACTAAACGTATTACGTTCAAAAAAAAAAGAAACATATGCCTAATATTTATGAAACAAATCTGTTAGAGTATCTTTAATAATTCTCCTTATCATACTCCTCAAAAAAATAGTTTCTAATCTATTTTGTATACTAACTAGTATTGAAATTAGTATAATGCTTTACTTTCTAACTTATTAATTAATATTTTATTATTAAATTTAAAAAATAGAGAGAGTAAATATTAACTCTATTCTATATTTTTTTAATTAACAATATAATATTAATAAATGAGATAAAAATATGAATAGGATCAAAATTTTAAGATAAATAACAAAAAAAAATAAATTTAATAAAATGTTATAGAGAGACAAATAAATAACATTGTTGGAGATGTTTAGCACTTAAAAAACTAAATTGTTATTTAAGAGGGTGTAGATAAGTTGACATGATACTCTTCCTACTTAATCAGATGTATCAAATTAGATCTAAGTATGAAACTATCTTAAAATTCTTAAAAAAATATTTGTCGTTGTTTGGGGTCTTATTCGACTTAAATCTAGATTAGTTGGATTCAGAAACTGGTGTTTGAAAAAAAAAACCTAAAAAGTGCAATGAACAATTATTACCAACAAAAGTGCAATGAACAATTATTACTGATAATAATAAAAAGAAAACAATTATTACCAACAAAAGTGCAATGAACGGGGTTTTCTCTTCTCTTCTTTTCTCTCTCTTGGGAATAGAGCCACAGCTTTGCAACTTCACTAGTGTTTGGCCTTTACAGGCCTTCGGTGGCCACTTTTGGCCGACGATTGACTTCTCTTTTTCCTCTTTCTTATCTTATTTTGTGGTTTTATCTACAATAATGCTATTTTCTGCCATTTTGTGCAGTTTTGTCTCTTTCACGGAGTTCTTTTGTGACAAGAGGTGGAATGTTGTGTCTGAAGAACATTCTACTGTAATGGCTGTTTGTTTAGGAGGAACTGATATCATCTCTAGCTGCTTAGATCCATGATGTTTTGCTTGGTGGTTAAAGCTCAAGGTTATTATCTCCAGAAAAATGGCCATCAACAAGCAAGAAGCTCATAGAGGTTGCATTCAGAACCGGATTCAAGGGTCGACAGTGACTTTCTGGGCTTGGGGTCCTATTCCTTTCATGACCGGCATTCATGTCGGCAAATTGACGGCAGGGAGTGACACAGATGGTTTTCAAAAATCATCTTGGTGTAACCCTAATTTAAATTGGCCAATTAGTATGTTATTAAAGGCCCATATTTTTCATTGTAAAACCCTTATTTCAGGGTAGGTTAGTATATGGCCCTAAGTTTACTGTGGATTTTTTTGTAAATCTGATCTTTTGTACCGATCTTAATATGAATGATATTAGTTCATCTTTGGCAAAAAAAAAGTGCAATGAACAGAAAAGGTTGGAAATTTGGCAAAAAATATTAGTCAATAGTCATTTTATTAGACTAATTCAAAATTTACTAATATTATTTAAAAAAAAAGGCGCATTGCGTAAGCCTTAAAATTAATTGACTTATAATTAAGTGGGACATTCGAAAAGAGTTAATTGACCAGAAACGAAAGAATTGCTAGTTCATGCATGGGTTTGGACGCTTCGTGGAGAATTGTTGCCTTTATTGACTCATTTGGAATTTTAAGTGATTTCTCCTTTGTTTCCTTTTCACTTTTTTAATCTGTTGAACATGACTTGGTTCATTCTATTATGATACCGAGAATTGAAGTAAATTGACAAGCAATAACTTGGAAAAAATGCTTGAAGATGATAAAACATTCCTTTATACGTCAAAGCCAATATTCACTACTTTCTTTAGATTACCATTATTCGAACCGGTTTGAATAAATGGTTAGAATAGTGTTGAGTATCCGCTCAGGTTAATTAGAATGTGAAAAGTTAGAGAAACCTTAAGAATAATGCCAGGGCGAGCGACTCTAAATAGGGACTCGAGCCCTTGGAGTTGTTGAGACGTGTCTTGACGTGATAGAAAACAAGATGTCCTGGTTGGACCGACTTAATTAGTGGTTAGAGAAAACTGAGCGGTTTAAAAATGTGATTCGAAATATGGAGTGTTAGAATCAAATGAAGATCAACCATTCGATGCTCCGTATTTCCATTAAATGAAGATCAATACTTCGTTTGGCGACAAGTCACACACTACTTGATTTGGCCAAACCATCAAATGATGCTCTGCTTGGTTACAACTCAAGTACTATTTAACTTGGCTGAAAGATCAAATGAAGATGCGATCATCCAATGATCATAGACAAACTTAACGTATCTTCCCAACTTATGCCTCCTAGACACATTTCCACAGCGTTTCAGTTACAGCTGAATAAGAAATACGTTAGTTCGATTTATGTAATCTCTACAGAAGCAAGAATTTACATGATGATATCATCCTCATGCACTTCAATTACAAGGTTGTTCTTAATTAGTCCATTCTACTTTCCCTTCATTTCTTTTTCATGCCCAAACTCCATCTGAAAGACTGATCTCGCTCAGGAATGTTCATAAATGAGGTATTTCATGCAAGCCTAGTACCAGATACATAAATACAAAAGCAGAAATGGCGAATTCATGGTATGTATTCATAGCTACAAGCATTAACACGAGGAAAAGAGGTTTTCGATCCCATAGTAATGACATTTCGATATAACAGATTTGCCTTATAAACTTAGAAGCAGGAAGAAGTCCCCTAATTCAACATGTAGAACCCTGCAAGAAAAAGGAAAGTATATTTTAGTTTACAGTTTGAGTTTTAACACCAAGAGAAAACTTTGCATGCAAGTATGCAACTGTCAATTACAGAGTGATTCAGTACTTATCAGCAACAATTGTTTCCACATCCATATTGCAAGATATTTTCGGATTACACCATAAAAGAACAAGAATCAGCTCAGTGTCTTTTTTTTGTAGTGATATTGAGCATGAATTTTTTAGGAAGTATAAAGAAGTAACGCAAAAGGTAGATTCAAAGTCCCATGATTGTGAGGTCCCTTTCAAAGTTTAGAAAAAAGAATCCAAAGATTCAAAGATGAGCTCTTGCATTCGTCCTCCAAAGTTCCAGCTATAACGATATGCAAAACAATAACTACTTTATAAGGTGGTTAGGCCATTTCGATCATGAATGAGCAATGAAGATCAGCATTGTAGCTTTCAGGTTTCAACAGAATTCCACTGATCAACAGTTAAACGGCCTAACCAAAATATCATCCTTAGTCTCCACATGTAATGATTCAAATATCACCTTAGGTTGGTTACCTAGCTTAAAGACTTGACATGTCAAATTCATCTCAAGCACGGCGAATAAACATAAACTCTGGCTCAAATTTTAGAGCCGTTGCATTTCAATTCAAGCAGAATTATACTCTAAAGAAATTCTGCATGTTCATATATAAGAAGTATGAAAGATAGCTATAGAAATATGAATTCCCGCACCCGGAGCTAGAACGTATAATTGCAAAATGCTAGTGCAGACATACTAGGTGTTCCATTTAATAAATTAATTCTGGGTTGATAAATATTAGTAGAATGCTTCATGTTTGGCTATAAAAACTTCGAAAGGAAATTGGAGAAGCAAACGTAGTTGAAATTTGGCTTTCTTGTACGATGAGAAAGTAACTTGATTTCATAAAATCCTGTTATAACATTAGGCACTTAAAAAAAGACCAAATGAATCTACATCATATAATTTCTAAAAGCTGTCTTAACATAGTCACATTGCCATCCTTTTCACTCAAAATTAATACCAAATTGAAGTGTCTGCAGAGGGAAATTCACAATTCTTACGACCTTCCATTTCTTCCTATTTCGTAGATTTTGCGACTATACAAAGAAACAAGCAAGTCCCTTTAGGCTTTACATGCCTTTCCTCAAACACACCACCAACCATACACACGAAACAAGTTACAAAACAACATTTAAATAAGAAAAGCCAGAACAAATTACATATTCCTAAAATATAAATGTAAGACTGCAAGTTAATGTAACCAGACGACAAACCAAAACAGAAAACTTCCCGGCACCAATCCATTACAGAAAAACAGCTAAAAATCTCTATATCAGAATCCAATTCCATTATAATTGAGTTTAGATAGCCAACTTTATAAGATTGAAACCCACTAAATCCTCAATTTCCTTCCAATTCTAACTAGAACCATAACAAAATCTAACTAAAGGAACACAAAAACCCAGAACAGCAAACTGATGCACCCAAATTCAAACAATTCAGCAACAACAGAGTCCATGGTTCGAATCAATAAAGAAACCACTAACGATATAATGCACTATTTAACAAAACAATTAAAGCAATTCAGCAACAAAGCCAACAAAACCAAACCTCTTTTCCGTCCATCACGACGAAGAATGCTTCCGATTCTCACACTGAGGACTCTCATCAAAGTTATTAGACGGATATTTAGCAGAGACCATCCCAACTTCAAACACCAAATTATCACCACTCGCTCTAATCCCTGTGATCGACCACCACTTGAACATGGCCCTCACCCGTATCCCGTCCAGCTCTGCAATCTTCCCTTTCACAATCTTCCCTCTCACCTTCTTCGAATACGTCGCCAAGTAATTATCCGGCGGTAGCGTGAACTTGCACTCGCCGCCTAGTTCCACCCAGAAATAGCCGGATGTCTCGTTGAGCGCGTAGTTGGTCACGCCGGAGGGCAGAAGTCCGACGGGGAACCCGTAGTTTATTAGCTCTTTGTGGGCCCCACTAGGGTGGTTTTCGGCTGATGAAAACGGAATCAGGAGGAGGAAACAGACTAGAGAAATAAATTTTAACATTTTGTTTTGGGATAAATACAAATTACTACTTAAAAACTCAAGAAATGAGAAGGAAGCAGAGAATTATCAAAAATGGAGAAACGAAACGAGGAAGAGGAAGAAGATAAGGATTTGAATGTGACCACGTAAAAGAGCCAAAACGATGTCGCACGTGGTTTTGTTCGGTTTAGTTTTTTTTTTTTTTTTGCCAGAAAAAGGAGCGTCGGGCTCGACTAACAGCTAACATATACATATTGAACGTCATTATACAAGTGAATAAATTTATCTGTTATAAAATATTTTCATGAATTATAATTAATATTGATAATAAATTTGAGTTTATACACTAATATAATCGTCATAATATCTCATTAAAAATGAATAATATAAGTCTGATAATATTATGAAAGTAAATTCGAACAAATTTAACCCACAATACGTAGTCGTCAACTCAACACGTAGTCGTCGAAACCATTGAGCTAGAATGGAGTATGTGGCTGTTATAATTAATGCATTTCGTGTCTTGGATTTTTTTTTTTTTTTACAGATATCTGATTTATTTTATTTGCTGTTTGAAAAGTCAAACATAACATTATTTTTCTTATTTTTTTATTTTGCATATTGTACACAAAATGCAAATTCAGACGTGTACAGATATTTAAGGATCCATGCCTAAAAAACTTGATAATAATTGTATCTTCAAATTTTTCTTAAATGATGCACTTAAAAGTGTGAATATTCGCAGCGCTGGAGGCAGTATTGTTAAGAAACATGAACTAATTTTTAACAAACATGAACTAATTTTTAATAACTAAATAATTTATAAATAATAACAATAATTTTAAATAAATAATTATTTAGAATTTGAGGCTTTTTGAATTCTTGAGAAAAAATGACAAAAAACTAAAAAAATAATTACCTGATTATGAAGTTATTTTAAAAAAACTTTTTTCTATGTTAGGATATGAAAAATGGTACTCAATATTGAGCTACATCTCTTTTTCAAATAAAATCTTCATGATTTGACTAATTTAGAACAAATAATATCTTTAATTAGAGATGAAATAACCTGAGTAAAAAGGCTTACTAATTGCACTTAATGAAAAAATTGTAACATAAACGTTACAGACTTCATTAAGGAGAGACATTACAAAGTATTAATTCCTCAGGTCGCAACTCTATAAATAGGAATCAATATCAACACCAAAGGTATGCTTTACTTGCTTAACACATTGTTACTCTGTTGAATCCTCTACTGACTTTAGCGTCGGAGACTCCCCGGGAAGCATCCAACCTCTTCTTATTATGTGTTTTCAGGTATCGATGCGACGTTCACGATTTTCGAGTATTCAAGCATTCATTACTATTGTTGTTCATTTTTTGAGGGCAACAACAATTGGCACTGTCTGTGAGAAATCTTGAACAAAAAGCCTATCTTGAAAACATTTGTGAAGTTCACCAGCAACCACTTACTCATTTGCCATAGTACAAACGCCTTTAGGCCAAGCTAGACATCCAGAGGAGGATGCAATGAGAGTAGGTACTGGAGCGGGAACCTCGGGAACAATCATCCTCATCATTCCATTTGCTTACTACGAGACGCTGAGGAGACAAAACGAGGAAAACCAGAAAGCATTGGGCGAGATGACAACCTTGCTTCAACAGTTCTTTCCTCAGGCACAAATTCCACCCATGTTGCACGCTTACACCCAAAGTGTACAGAGTGGATGAGTACTAGAAAGACATGACGTCTGACAGTAAAGTCATCGTCAACCTACACAAGTTCCTGAGCAACCAAATCCTCCACCTCACCAAGAGCCCTTCAACGCTCCTGTCCTCGAAGCTCAAGCCAAGCTTAGGAAAGACAGTTATCCTGAAGAGGTCGAGAGTACCTGCAAGAGAGAACCTAGGGTTCCTCCAAAGAAGGTTGAAGTGGAGCCCCAATCCTCGATGAATGTTCGGAAGAAGGTAGACATGAGGAAGATAATTGAGGAGGTTCTCGAGCAAAGGAAGCTGCTTCTCATGGAGGACGAGTAACAGAGAGCCAATGTCCTATTCACCAAAGAGGTCATGGGAAAACCACTTTTCTCGAAGTTTAAGATCCCTCAACTGCCAACTTTCTTAGGAAAGGAGGACCCGCACGAGCACTACCACAACTACAAGGCCATCATGATGCTACACGGATGGGAGGACGTCATCATATGCTGCCTGTTCCTAATAGCATTGAAGGACGATGCACGTTCCTGGTTTAATAGGTTGAAGGAGGCGTCACTCTCCTACTTTGAGCAACTCAGGAAGGAGTTCATCAACGTCTTCATCATCAACAACAAGAGGAAAAAAGATGTTATGTACTTATTGAGCATTAGGCAAAATGAGAAGGAGACTTTTCGACAATACGTGGATAGATTCAGGAATGCAACTCTCGAGGTTCATGATTTGCAACCAAGCGTGGCAGTAGCAGCAATGTTACATGGGACGCGATCGGTGCAGCTA